>JARFNZ010202964.1:0-15308 GCA_031763405.1 Balanus nubilus
GTAGGGGGGGGGGGGGGGGGGGGGGAGGGGCAGCGAAACTTTGATCTCACTTTGTGGGAAAACTAACCCCCGTATGAAAAATTTCCTTGCAGATTTAGACTCCTCTCGCTTTGGTGAATCGTTTGCCGCATTAACTTTGGTCGTTGAAGGCAAATTTAAGATTTTAGCGAAATTTTTGGCCGAAAAGTGGGGGGAGGCCATGGCCCCCGTGCCCCCCCCCCCCTGTTCCTACGCCTATGGTCATGTGACACGTGTTTTATGGGTCGTTTTAGACGTAAAAGTCGATGGTGACGTTTTTTTGTGTTATCTGAAGTGAATTAAGTGAAGGTTATAACAAGGTCAGGTCAAAGTCAGGTCAACTAAGGTCAAGTTTTGTAAGGTATTTTTTTTAAATAAAATACATGTTCCTGAATCAGGTTTTGCTCAGGAATCCAATGGTGTCATTTTTGTAAGTAATCTAAGAAGGCCCAGAATTGCTAGTAAAAAGTGACGTCATGGGTTTCCTCACATATAGAGTCATTACTCGGTCAAAAATAAAGATGCTGCTTTGAAATTTGGTTTGAGGGTAGTCCATATCCGGGTCTTCTACAAATATTTCGTAACTTTTGCTTATCTTCAAACTTGTAAATTTTATGGCCATTAACAAAATCGAGTTTGTAAAAATTTTGGGGTGTAGATTCAATAATTACGAAAATCTGAGATAGCCATTTTGTAAAACCCGTCATTTCACGTCGTTTGGCGTTTTTATCAGCGTTTTTTTTTCTTCAAAGCTGGGTTTTGGGTTAATTTTTAAACATTAACACTTTTCGGCCCAAACTGCGATGTAGTGACGTCACAAAAATCGACATATCTAAAAAAAATCCGACGGGACTGCTTCATTTTTCTCACAAGATGTCTAATTGACGTACAAGATGGAATGCCAAATTCCGCGTCGTCAGTTCTATCCGTTTTCGAGTTATTTAACATATTTGACAGGGAGGGACACTTTTTTGCCCCCCCCCCACCCAATCAATTGCGGGTTAAGGAAGCTGCTCACAAGCGGATAGTTAAGATGTCTTTTGATCTGAGGGGCGCCTAAAGACCTCTTTTGGTAGCTTAAATCGCATCGCCAGTGTAGGGCAAACTGCTGCGTCTGCCTGTAGGGAGGGAGGGGGGGGGGGGATGCAATGCTGCCGATTCGCCCCTAATTGAGCTAGAGCTTCGATTTAAAAACGAGCGTGCCGATTGTGAAGAATGGAAGCCGATCGGTACCAGATTTTTAAGTACCGGATCATTTGGTGACCTCTGAGGACAAGTCACCCGTAATCACCGAATTCCTTTTGTGCCGATCGAATGACTTCCTAATGAGCTAGACCCGTGCTTAAAGACCAAGACGTTTCTTTTGATTATAAGAATGTGTTTTGGTACATTCCATATATCAGCTGGCATTTGTTCCTAGTCCAAAGTCAACTTAGGTCACCTGAGCTCAGTGACCTCGCTTGGCCTGTAACAGATCACGACCTCATTTACACCCGTACCTATTGGTGTAAAATGAATGTCAAATTCGAAATCAGCGCGCAAAAAACTTTAAAAGCTCTTGAAATCACAAAGGGAAATCCGAGGTGATCAGAGGTCAGTGACCTCGGTTGACCTTTGTGAGGGGGTCGTGACCTCATTGGAAACCATTGAGGTCACATGGTAACACCTGTTTGTATACTCCTGAGCATCAAGAATCAGGAAGCACGCGAGTTATAAGCATCCATATCCCACGTAACGTTTTTTGCTTGACATGACCTTTGAAAAAAGATCACAGGTAATGAGTCATCGGTCACTGTTTCGGAATTTGCAGGGTAGGTGTAAAATTTACCAATAGAGTGTACCGAAAAATTTGTCGCGATCCGCCGTTTTTGTACACGAGTCATTCCCGAGACGAGGGAAAGGTGGGAGAAAACGAGGGAGAGGTGACAACCACCTGGCCTACACTGGCGAGGGTTAGTAAATAATGTCCATGGATGATAGACGATATGGGATACGCACATATTTCCCACCCAATGAACCGTAATTATATTTCAATCAGAAAACAGATCTCACATTGTTTCTTCGGTATCCTTCCCTCGAGCTAAATGACACTTAGAATGTTCTCTAAACAGCCAGCCAGCGCCAAGCCAGCGTGAAATGCTGTCTACCGCTAACCAGGAATGCATCTCTGTTTCGACTATCCCCATTCGGTTGTCATGGAAACCTGCTTTCGAGAGTCGTCTTCTGACCTTTGCCATCCGACCATTTCACGTTAACAGCTATCGTCAGAATGACATTTAAAACGTCTCTCTTTGGCCATGTAGTACCTAAACATATATAATTGTGTAATAACGGACAGGTTATCCAATCGATTCACTTCCCCATACATACTTGTGAATGATTCTGATTGAATCATTATTTTCGATTAAATAATTATTTCACGCGAATCATTCACAAATCCATTCACTTTCTCGCAATCCTGTCATGAATCATTGCAGTGACGTCGCCATGGTCATAAAACATGTACGGTCACATCTTGCCATCGAAGCTTTTGGGGGAGGCAGGAAGTACGCAACTTCTGGTCCAGGACCACTTGGGATGCGGCTAGTTCTCAGCCAGGCTTTTGCGAAAAAACTGCGATTGCGCATGCGCCGGCACGTCAGCCTAGGCCTATGCCCGACTCCTGGCCGTCGGATCCAGCGGCTTTGGTTGGTAAGCTGAGCCAGGTCAATCCTGGTAAAGACGCTAACCAACGTCCATCTTCACCTACACCTACATCTTCACTTATCGCAGCATATACATATATGTCAACGGAGCTAGGTCCTGTCCTGGCAATGATGCTGGCATATCTCAATCAAAGCGTAAGTCAAGGTACTTAGCATAGATGCTTAGCTTAGTTTAGATTTGTATTGCGGCAATATTACAGTAACATTAGCTCCCTTCCTATTGCTTGCTCTAAAACCAGGTTAACATTAACTGGCATGCCGGGTTCGCATAAACCGGTATAACGTTGCTTTTCCGGCCTAAATTGCCGAAGTCGTCCCACTCCCCGGAATCGATTTTAGATCGCCCGGGTGGAAAGGAAAAAAGAAAGTAAAAAAGCGCGTTGTAGCGCCGAGCTGCCGCCAGCGCCTTTTAGGGCCGCCTCACGAACCAACAGTCCTCGGTGCGACTCCGCCATTAACTTCAGCACTTCCTCTTCGGGCGGCATCTGGCGGCGGTTCCAGCGCGCACCGCGTTTCAGCACCTCACGCGCCTCGGCGAACCGGCCCTGCACCACCAGCCAGCGAGGCGACTCGGGCATCAGCCAGAGGTTGGGCAGGAGCAGCAGACACGGCCCAGCGTAGACCAGCTGCAGCAGCCAGCGAGTCCGGATGCCGTACGAAGCCGCCGCCACCAACATGATCCCGAAGGCAAACGGCATGGAAGGGACAATGGTCAGTGCAGCCCGATGCTTATATCCGCTCAGCTCCGCCACCAGTACACTTTCGCTGGCGATCATGCTGGCCATGGCGAAGCCCGTGAACCAGCGAACCACGGCGAATCTGAGATAGTAACCCACAAGCGCGGCGGAGAAGGAGCAGGCAATCGCGAGCAGCATCACCGACGCAGCAGGAAGACGGGCCGCCGGCCGAACCGGTCCGTCAGCTGACCGCCGATCAGCGATACCTCCGATCATCAGCAGCGACTGCAGCATCGACAACATCGGCTTCCGTCCGCACACCAGGTTCCACTCGGTCACCACAGTTGACTCGTAGACGGACGTGTCGAACACCCAGCGAGTGCAGGAGGAGTCGGCGTCGTTGAAGCGGTGACAGCGCGGCGTCTCAGCCGGCAGAGAGACGAACGTGGCGTTGGCGTCGAAGCCGTCGACGCAGCGCCTGCCTGCGGCCTGTGCCGCAGCACCACTCCAGGATCTCCTCAAACAGAATGTCATTCAGCCCTTTCTCATCTTCGCCAGTTGGTTGTACCGCTCTTCCAGCAGCGGGCGCCATCTTGTAGGCCACTTCTCCAATTTCCTGCATTTAGTGTCTTCTTCTCTCTCCGGTTACTCCTGCGCAGCAGAGTGGCGCCCACAGCGCTGCCAAGCGAGCTATCACTGCATCGGACAAACCGGCACAGACTACCATCGCCCATAAACAGACCGCAGTCGCGTTGCACTGTCCTGCTGAACTGCAGATAACATGTAATGGTTGTACCAACATCACAGGGTACGTCACCACAGGAGGGTGATGATCTTCAGAACTGATGATGACTATTCGTTTTATTTCAATATTTTCAGCACCGTCATTACAACGTTGTCTCTTTAATTTTTGTTTGCTTGTAGTAGCTTATAACTGTTTATTTTTCATGGTCAGTGCACAAAGAGCACGATCAGTTTTTTTACTGTATTTTTAGAAGTGTCAACATCGGCAATTGGTAGAACCATGAGGCAGTAAATTTTGGTCATGGAAGACAATTTGTATCGACCAGTTTTGGTCGGCGCCACTGAAACCGCTTTTAACAGTCCTGTGACTTTTTTCTCCAATCTCATTGTTTTGAATCCAATCAATATATTAAATACCCAGCCCCGGAACTGAGTTATTCAATAACAATGCTAATGGAACTAATAACACTGTGTCAAATATAGAACAATCATTTTCATGTATCCCACATTTAAGAATACACTGTCCCTTCGCATTTCATAACCGCGATATTGCCAGCAACGGAAATATCTATTACAATTTGCCAATCCGAACTGATGTCCTTTTAACAAATACGATAACTTCCAAACCAGCACATTGGAAAACGCATTGTCAGAAAAGCCTGATATTTGTTGCAAAAAGGGAAACGTTTGTTTAAAACAAACGTTTCCCTTTTTGTCTTGGTCATCGTTATTTCCTTGTGACGTCATCGCCTACTGCCTGATCCGCGGGCCGGCTGGGGGGGGGGGGGAGGGGGGGGGGAGGCGCTACATTATTTTCTCTCTGCCGGGACACCCGCGGCGCCTGGGGCCGGCGGGCGACAGAGCGGAGGCTGTCACACCCGGGGCGCCCCCTCCCTGATCATCATCGCCGCATCTCCGCTCGTCTCGCCTTTGTGTCGCGAAATGGACTGGCCGGGAGCTTCGGCAAAAAGGCGCCGTCCCTCGGGGACTCCATTAAAGCTCGGAATTGAACTATTACAGCGGTCCCGTGGCTGGGACAAGATTTGCTCGCGCGGCGTGTTGTGGTCTCCTGTCGCAGACGGTAGGATAAATGACTGCATTGTGCCCTGATAAGTGTGTCAGGTGCAGACAAGTTTGACTATGCAAATATGTAAATAACGACTAATGACATTTGACGGAAGTAACGAGTAGGTAAAAAGGTAAGTGAAATTTTGGCCGAAATATATAGAATCGAAAACAAATTACTACTTATCACAACTATTGTAAACTGACATTAACGGTAAGATAGCTCCACCGCAAGTGCGCCATTCAATCAATATATTATTTACTCGACGCAAATTGAATAGCTAAATGGTCTCCTTCTCCTGTGATAAATTTTCTGGGATCCTCCAGGGTGCTTGTTAAGCTCAGACGACGAACACACGCCACATGTAATCTTATACTTACGCGTGTCAGTATTCCCGAGCCCGGAGAAAGTTTGCCGCGATGATTGGGACACTGCGTTGGTAGAGTGAACCGCGCGACCAGCTGCTGCGTGGCCAGTCTTGTTTACTGTTCCGCAACGCACCGAAGTCGTGCGGCACAGTCTATTGTACAGGCAAAGCCGTCCACCGTAATTCCTTGTCGCAGACAGACATCTCCTGCCTCCGGCACGCAAAACCCGTCTCCCAGCCGTCGTCGGAAAGCTTCATCAGAGGCGGCAGCGAGGAGTTCCAGCCACGACGGCGGAAAGCTTCAGCAGCCGCAGCGGCGGCGGGAAGCTCGCACCTCTCGGCCGGACCTCATCTACATAATCCGCCCCGGGTACCGGCCGCCAATTGGGACGGCCATTCTGTCTGGCAGCCGCGCAGCTGGCGACAAATCTCCGAGCCACAAATCCGGCCACAAGCCGGAGACTTGCATCGCCCGCCGGTCCTGGCGGTAGACAGACCTTGCCAGGACTGCCGCCTGCCACGGCAGCGCTCCATGGCCGCCAATTATAGTCGATATATAATGCAGAGGTAGGCGGGAAAATTGGCATGATGTTGGCCGTCCAAGCGCCCATTTAATCAGGAAGTAGTACTACGTAGGGGGCCGGATCGGTAACACGGGCCGTGGAACATAATCTACCGACGAGGTGGCTTGAAGACATGCGTGCATGTCTACCAGCATGCATGGTATGGCGTGGCAATATGCATGCATGTGTAGCTGGTTGCAATAACGTAAAATGAGTAGATTTGGCGTTTCAGACTAGTGCTGCGTTCGCACATTGGCAAATCACCCATAATAAGTTATTTACAAAGAGAAGTTAACGACAACTGCCACACAGCATTTTCGTCAGTCGTTGCAGTCACTTAGTCAGTCATTCAGTCATTTCCACAGTCATCTTTGACTCAGAAGTTTCACAATCACATGAGTACCGTAAAAAAGCAAATCAGACTGACATTTGCCAGGTCCAGAGAGATGCTGCCGTATTCCACCATGGAGAAGCCAAACTTTCCGAGATCAATCAGAAAATGACTGTCGTATCAAGAGTTTGAACCCGTCCCGGAAAAGTCGAAGCTCCCCAGAGAACGCGATTGACGTCAGAGGGATGGTGTGGCGACAGGACCACAGCGGAACCTCGGCGGGACCACAGCGGGACCACGGCGGAACCTCGGCGAGACCACGGCAGGACCACGGCGGGACCACGGCGGGACTACGGTGGGACCAGTTTCCTACGGAGGCCAAAGTACCTGGGATGGCACGTGCTTTGAATTCGCCCTTCAACCTGCGCCCTATCGAGATCCAATGGGGGCTAATCAAACGGCAGGTGTGTGGATGAGACTGGATGGCGGAAGACAGATAACCAGCTGAACCTGACGATCCAGCTGGTGATTCGGGAACTAGACCATAAGTGCCATGAAAGTTTGTGGAGGGGGCCTCAGCGCGCATGTGGATAGCAGCATAATATAGGGGTTGAATATAAAATTCACCGAATGCGACATGAGCACATTCAAACATAGTTACTTGATAGTTGATACCCATGGTTGTCCCCCTATAATGCAAACTGCATGCACTATCCCGAAACAGGTTTTGTCGCCTTTTATACGTCAACTCCGCCAGATCATGAAACGTCAGTGTGACAGAACTTTTTGTGCACCCTCTATATTTAGTTATGCTATATTATTGCTTCATTTTACCAGTTTCACGTTATATTTTGGGGTTTTCGTGGTGATTTGATAGTATTAGGAGAGATACGAGATTCCTCAAGAGAATTCACCCGCATCGAACCGGTATCCCACCAGCACCGTATTGACACCGCCATAGTTCAAATAAATGACGGCAAATACTGCAGTTCTAGACACCTTTACCGACATATTTGCCGGCATATAGAAAACCTGTATTCCGAATTTGAATTCACTATACAGGCAGCATAACGGCGTGATAAAGTCATCCACCGCGGTATGTAAAAACTGCCGGCATGCCGGAATGGCGTTGAGGAAATATTGTAATCTCTGATCGTTAGCTTCAATAGTTGAGAGGTAGACCTTGTGTTTTACGTGTCACCTGCTTGAAGACAAGCTCAACCACACTTCAGCAAATATTCTTTCTGCATGCACTACGCTCGTACGTGTACTACGGTACGTGTTACCGCTTTAGAGGCAGATGACAATGATACAGGATACACCTCACATAACTGATGCGAGTCATTAGAGCGCTAAGGGACGGAGTTTGTTACATAGGTAACTAGGCAACCTGCAGATTCATTCACCCCATTGTCATTGCTTTGCAACATCGGCATGAGGCATCGCATTTCATCTCCTGCAGCTAAAAATGATACTTCCGCGTTGGTCTCGCGAGGCTACGCCTGACGTCACAAATATCACATGTCTTAACCGCAGCGCACGACTAGCAAGCATAAGACGCCGATCGAAACGTACACCCTGCCGGGACATAGTCAGGAACACATCAGCCATGGATTAATTTGGTGGTATGATTGGCCATGTATCTCCGATAGCGATATTTCTGGTATATCCCTACCTTTGCACTTCTACCACTGATAAACCCCACAGTCAGCATCCGCCCTTGTTTTCATTGTCAGAGTCATTTGAGTCCCCGGAGGAACTTAAATCTTCCTGCACTACTGGTTTACACAGGTGGAAATTGCCAGCCTGCATCGAGGAAGACGGCTGTAAATATATGGGACTAACGGACTCTTAACAGCTGAAAGTGAGCAAGCACAGAACAAAACAAGTTACAAAAAATCATAATTAAAGCCCTGTCCAAATTTAGAATATATGAATGAATGCAAATTAATTATCATACATTTGGCAGATAAGGAAGTTATCCTCAGGTGGGCTGTTTCAGTATGAAGTGAAGCCAAGAATCTGCACAACGACGGCATCGATGTTAATAAATCTCCACAATATAGAATACGTCTTCATCGGTCCAGCAAGTAATGCTACATTGGGGCCCTGCTCGACGCCCGAGCACCATTTAGGCACTCTGGGAATGAATAAGTATCCAATAAATCCAAAGATGGTGGACCGTATACCATCTGGAATCGCAGCACTAGACATCACAACAGATCTCTGTCAGCGATCGACAAATTGGTATGAACAGCTCCTGAGTGCACCTCGCTCGTATGCCCAGATAGAGCATGAAGCATATGTGTAACGGTGTCCATTATACAGATTACATGGTGCGAAGGGACAAAGTCCATTGGTACGGAATACGGATGCATGGGTGGCTAGAATGAATAGTTGTCTGTTCGCATCACCTGTTTTTTTTTATTGAAGCTGGCCCACCATTGAACACGACAAGGTCAATTTTGTTGTTTGTCTGCTGAAAATAGCCACCCCTTACTACTGCTCATACCGGCACCACTAACCATAACCTTCCTTGAGGGCTTACCATGTTGTCCCTCAATCGTGGCATTTCATTCCGATTGTATTTATCACCATGATAGCGCACGACTCCGCGTCTTCATTCGCCCTAACCACATGCAGCCTTGAAATTGAGCAAGTACCGTCTTTGATAAAGAAATACTCAGAAATAACCTTGATTTTTTTTCCGTGGAACACTTTTGCTGAAATGTTGCTTCACCGGCAGCGTCACCTTTTAAAATGATGAGCTTTGATGACGCCATCCGGCAAACGAGGGAACTCAACACGTTGGTAAATGTGGTGCAAAATAGGGCAGGCTCGATTGATTCTTGGGATGAAGATGTCTGTGTGGCGACGACTGCGTTAGGTTATTGTTTCACAGGTTTCACAGGTTATTGTTAATGACAATAGACGTGATAGTTGAAGGTTAGATAATATATCCTAGACAAAATATCACATTTTGTATGATGTTTTCAGAAAAGCGCCCACTTAAGAAAACATCAACGCGCGGGGAAAGCACAACGTTTCTACGTCCTGCAGGTGAGTCAAGCTGTGGATTATTTCGTTAGATTCGTCCGATGCCATTTTGAATGCATTTGTTTTTTATTACAATTTGAAAGCGGGACGACAGTACATACATAAAAACAGCTTCTGGATAGACCTTCTCTACTGACAAAGGTGTATATTTCGAGTGATAATTTTGTTTCGAGACCAATTTCGAACAATTACAGTCCAGTCAGATAATTCACCAAATGACGCATGCCTCATTGCCTCATTCTGCTATGTTTGTTTTGATAAGCATGGACAATGGGCATACAGCAGAGAAGATCTATCCAGAAGCTGTTTTTATGTATGTACTATCGTCCCGCTTTCAAATTGTAATATGCGCCTGCTTATTCTCACAAAAAAAAACACTTTACTGAGTTCTCAATACCACTCTTGCTGGTCACGCCGATCAAAGCTCAAACCTCTCTAGTCTAACTACCAAAGAGGCCGTCGAAACTATCCAAACACTCAACTTGAGCCCGTTTTTGCTTGTTAACACAATCAATAGCGCGTGACAAGTGCTGAATCATTCATCGAGGACGTCGTTGGCGGAGAAAGCAGACCTCCGCTCTGGGCACCATCGACCGCCAGACCGGACCGCGGGACCGGGCCGCCGCGCCAGCCGACCCCTTTTCCGGCCAACAGCCACCCACTTGGCCCCGAGCGAGGCCCGGTCGCTGACCAATACCCGTTGGCCGGGGCGATATCTGAGCGTCCAGTCGTCGATACCCAGGCTGAGCCAGTGAGCGGCCCCGTGTCGCGAGCTGGGACTCCCAGGGTCCCGACCTAGAGCAGCTCAGCGACCGGCCGATCACGGCCGTGTTAGCACAATCACATCGTCAACGTTGGACGGGAGCCGGTGAAGCCCCTCGGCGGCGGATTCAGCAGAATGGCTGAGATCTCTCCAACTGTTCGCTTCGAACAGTTCGCGATTAATCTCCTGCAGGCTGGGTAGCCCTTAGCATTTACATAGGTAGGATTTTGGAATTTACCCACGCCCCGCTGGGGTCTCCAGCCGAACGCGCCCCGCTGGGGAGTAATTTTCCAGCCAGGAATCCCCCCTCTTATCTCTCGAACCAGTGGTCACAGCGGGACGTGCAAAGCGGAGAACTAGAGCTCTTGATGGAATTATTATAAAGCACACTTGAGCACTTCTCAACAATGTCCAATATTAGGTCAAGGTGATGTCACAAGACAAAACCACGTATTTTCGATCTATTGGCTGCCGAGACCAAACTGACAACAGCAGCTAGTTCAAACTCAGCCAAAACACTTCCAAGTGTAAGAGGAAGGCACTGCTGGAGTAAGATTATCATACTAAGCACAGGTCGAGGTCAATGTCGGATCACAGAAGGTCATTGCGTGCAAAAGTTACATAAAAGCCGTGTTACACATGTTGTATGGGTTTTTCTGATGTAAAACGCGACGGTAACGGTCATTTTGTCATCAGAACTAATTTTGAGTGGAGGCAAGGTCAAGGTCAGGTCAAAAGGGGACACATTTCAAAATGCATAATTTGTAATAAAAGACACACGTTTATGAACTAGTTTCGTTTCCAGGAATTAGATGGTGTTATTTGTTTTTAAGTGCGTTGTCTAGAAAAAAAACGCAATTGAAGAAATAACGTCATGAGATGGTTCACTTGTTGGAGTCAACCCTAAATACAAAATGGAAAAAATTATATGAAATTTCGCATAGCGTTCGCTCACACGTAGTTCTATCATGGATGAAGAGTATGGATAGGAATCACGGCTCATTTTACGAACACCTAACTTAGGGTGGACTCACACCACCTAACTCGAGCAATACCAGGGATGCGAATGACACGACACTAACCCTTGTTATTGATGACGGATGTAGAATAAATTTATCATGTGCTAAGTGAATAATTTCAGCAACCCTCATCCACCACCAAGGCCTTATATATACACCTTAGATCCACCACAAATGGTTAGCGTCGTGTCGTCATCGTGTTGCCTGTGTGACTCGAGTAGCGTAGTGGAAATCGACCCTAAGCAGCAGTTAGTGTAACTTGCCGCTGCCGCTTTTTAGTGTTGACAGTGAAACCCTGCAAGATCGGTGAAGTTATTTGTGCTATTTGAAAATACAGGTGAGTTATATCAAATACTACTGAACCTGTCACGCAATGTAACATATTATCCATGTCCCGAGCGCTGATCATGTGTCGGCATACTAGCTGCCGTTTTTGGCCAGTGTGGTCATCAGCTACCAATGGTGAAGACCGGTGTGTTTCCTATCCATACTCTTCATCCATGGTTCTATCACATATATTCCGGTATTTTTGATAGGTTACAGATTTTTTATTTTCTGGTCATTTCTTTCCCCCTCAAAAAACTTAGTTTTTGAATTTTGAGGGTCGAAAAGCAAAAAAGTCAAAATTCCTAGAAAGCCATTTTGAAGATAATAATGTTTTTCTGAACGAGAGCTATTTCCTTTTCATGACGGATGTGTGTAAGATTTGCTGTGAAATTCGGTGGTTTATGAGCGATAAAACATTTGTAGATTTTGGACAGAAAATGGCGTGACATTAGGTTATCAAAACATGATTTCGCAAAAAAACAATGATCTACCTTTTTGAAGAAAATAATAAGGTACCGAACGTTTCTCGTCAAAATATTTGAAGCTATTGCGAAAATCCAAGAGGGGGAGGTAAAATTTATCCCCAGTGGGGCGTGGGACTGGGGCTACATAAGTATGATTTAGTATTAGTACTAGGGAGCTGCCATCCAAACCCTGACCTTCCCCCCACTTACAATTTCCAAATAATGGCACCTATTACAACCGAGATTGTTTTGACGAATGAAAGAATCTACATGTAATTTTATTTGTGTTTACCTTCGATCAGACAATGCCTTTAAATTATAATTATACAAATACAAAATGGAGGATTTGTAATAATCATGAAATCCGTCAACCTAATGACAGCTTACGCAGGACTTTTGAGGTAATGCTCAGTGTACAAATAGCACGGCAATATATGGTTTTGGCATAAAACAGCAATAACAAACCCAAGACGACACTGCAAATAATCTTCATACGCATATTTAGCACACCAGGCACGGATCATTGACTTTTGGCACTGTTAAATTGCTTCCGGCAGGCACGGCCCGTTCCCAGACTGAGGCAATTACCCACCAATGTGGTCTCATCAATCTTACCAATTAAATAATTAAGCATGAGGTATCACCACCATAAACTATAACCGTGCAACAGGGTGAGAACATACTCGCAATATTCACTACGCGACGTCATTATTTCTACTGATAGCAGGACGCATGAAAAAAATATTGATTGAAGTTAATTGAATGATTAAAGATAATTGAAAGCAACTCGACGTTAACATAGTTCTGTGTACACCCAACCAAACGACGAAATCGTCGCAACTCCGCGTTGTATGCTCCCTCGGAAGTTGAGGGCAGCTCTTTAAGCACAGACGAGGTGACATTGCGAACGGAAAAAGTAAAAAAGAGCAGAAAGAAAAGTTGTATGCTAGTCGTGTTTTTAATTTGTGAATAGGCATCAATTCGATCTAACGCGACGGGGAAGCTCTATCATTTTTGGGGCACAATTAAAAACCATAAGCCTCCCACTGGTACCGCTCCACCTGCGTCCATTCTCAGACGAGCATCAAATGGCATGCTCCAGCCAGCTGCGTTCTCTCACAGCCAGCCCCAAACTGAGTCTCGAACCAGTCGGCCACTTGAAGCATCTCCGGCGTTGACGCGCAGTCCACAAATCAAAGCCCGAGACAGCATACGGAGCCCGCTTTTCATGGTCGGCTGAATGACGTCAGCATTCGCCGGCGGGACAGGCATGCTGTGGCAGTTGAGGGACGAGCCTCAATGGGACGAGGGACGAGCCTCACTGGGACGAGGGACGAGCCTCAATGGGACGAGGGACGAGCCTGGGTGGGATCAATGAAGAGCACGGCATTGATATTGCGTGCTTGACAGAATCTTATCTCATGCCCCTTCAAGTATCAAGCCGTTTCGTCGTACCTACCAAAAAACCTGTGCGTTAGGTTGTTTCGCTATCCCAACTATTGCTACCACTTATTTCATCGAATATTGTTATTCAGTATAACTACTTAATACGTGCGTATGGAAAGCCATCAACAGGAATTATGAAGCATCTCGCCAGCTGATAGTTAAGACGGGCTGTTTGGAGGTGAAAGGGCAATGATATGTCGAGTGGTGGGAGTGAGATGTTGGCGAAATACAGATGATGCTAAGTGAGAGTGGGATGATGGTGATGATGGTGTGGTGGTGTGGAGTGGTCATGATGGTGATGATGGTGTGGTGGTGTGGAGTGGTCATGATGGTGATGATGATAAAAAAGAATGGTGACGGACGGTAGTTCTAAACTCATGATGATGGGGAGGTGATGGTGGAGGTAAAGCGATGGATGCACGATGATTGAAAAACAACGGTGGATGTACGATGGTGGAGGGTCAGTGGTGAAGGAACAATGGTGGAGGGACAATGATGGAAGAACGATGATGGAGGAGCAATGGTGGATGTACAGTGGTGGATGTGAGTAAACTGGTGAATGTACAATGGTAGATGGACAATGGTGGATGATTGTACACTGGTGGAAGGACGATGGTGGAAAGACTGTGGTGGAAGGACGATAGTGGAGGGACAATGGTGGACGGACGATGGTGGAGGGACAATGGCAGAAAGACAATGGCGGAAGGACGATGGTGGAGAGACTATGGTTGGAAGAACAATAGTGAAGGAGCGATGGTGGAGGGGCAGTGGAGGATGTATGGTGGTGGATGGACAGTGGGAGAGAGACAATGGCAGAAGGCATGTGACGGAGATACAGTGAACTGAGGGGGCAGCAGCCGGCCAGCGATCAGGCACAATGCCGGAGGACCGCTGGAAGCATGGCAATACAACACTACTGTATATGAAGAGGGTAACAGTTCCCATCACCCTCGCTCAGTAATATCGTCCCTGCAGACTGCATCAGACGGCCCTGGGCGGCAGACTGTATCAGGCGGGCCTGGGCGGCAGACTGCATCAGACGGTCCTGGGCGGCAGACTGCATCAGACGGTCCTGAGCAGCAGACTGCATCAGACGGTCCTGGACGGCAGACTGCATCAGACGGTCCTGGGCGGCAGACTGCATCAGACGGCCCTGGGCGGCAGACTGCATCAGACGGCCCTGGTCTGCAGACTGTTGTGAGTGTAGAGTATCTGTGCAAGGCGATTGCTAGGTCTGGGTGTTTGACCTGGCTAGCGGCAGCAGACGGCGGCAAACAGCCGCTCACGCCCGCCGCCCGGCCTGTTGACATAGCCACGGGATGGCCGCCGCCGCCGCCGCCGCCGCCGCCGCCGCCGCCGCCGTTCACCACACCAGGACATGACGTCCTCCCGGGCAGACGGCCGGACACCACGCCAAGACAGCCGGACACCACGCCGAGACGGCCAGACACCGCGCCGAGACGGCCGGACACCACGCCGAGACAGCCGGACACCGCGCCGGGACAGCCGGACACCGCGCCGGGACGGCCGGACACCACGCCGAGACGGCCGGACACCACGCCGAGACAGCCGGACACCACGCCGAGACGGCCGGACACCGCGCCGAGACAGCCGGACACCACGCCGAGACGGCCGGACACCGCGCCGAGACGGCAGGACACCGCGCCGAGACGGCCGGACACCACGCCGAGACGGCCGGACACCACGCCGAGACGGCCGGACACCACGCCGAGACGGCCGGACACCACGCCGAGACGGCCG
>JARFNZ010203186.1:0-24617 GCA_031763405.1 Balanus nubilus
AGAGGTGTGGTCATCTCAGAGGGGGGAGGGGGGGGGGGGGGGGTAGCGGGGTGTCAGATGTCGGCCCAAGAGACCGGCTGCGTTAACTGCCTGAGATCACAGGCAGGAATGTATTTTGAGTGCAGACCGGGTGTTTGCGAGAAGTTTGGAGGTATCAAAACATACTGAGCTCCAAGCAAAGCAAATAGTTGATGTTTTAGTTTTGGCGGTGCTGTTTTGATTGCGATGTTTTTGTTACTGAAGTGTTGACCGTCAGATCAGAGGAATATTGTGTTTGTTGAGTAAGAGCTGTTAAGATAATGTGTCATTTCTAGATCTATGGCTTAATGATTTTTATTCATCGTTAAATTTCTGTCATTTACTTCCATAATTTATTTCGCACTCGGATTTAATATGACGTAGTCAACTCGGCGCTTAGCGACGCGAAATTCCTAGTCGCACAT
This sequence comes from Balanus nubilus, assembly GCA_031763405.1. Lineage (NCBI taxonomy): Eukaryota > Metazoa > Arthropoda > Thecostraca > Balanomorpha > Balanidae > Balanus > Balanus nubilus. Next base: position 444 of record JARFNZ010203186.1, read on the forward strand.
TGCACGTGACCACACCATTGACAGTTACACGCTTGCTCATCTGTCATGTAGGTACTAACTAACGACAGTTATGTGCTTAATGCCTATGTTGCTAACTTTAAAATTTACCTCAAAGGCGTCAAAAAAATAAACTACTGACTCCCTGTGTTGCCGTCGTTAATTCCCAGCCGAAAAACTTTGACGTCATTTACGTCATGGGGAAGGATTTTATATTTCTCAGTTCTCCGGTAGTACTTACTCGCTGTGCTGTTCAGCTGCAGCCATGTCGTTATGCTCTCGTCATTGACGTCATCTACGTCATTTTATTATTTCATCTCAGTTCCCCGGCAGCGTTCTCTTCCGTATTCAGCTGCACTCGCGCTGCTATTCTCGGTTACGCGTCTGTTCCTCAATCCCGACTACCCTGCTGCGTCGCCGTGGGACGATCCCGTCGCGTCGCGTGGCTCTGACACGAATCTGTTGCGTCTTGCCGTGGGCCGTTCCGAGAACGTCCCAGTGCGGAAGACATGACAGCCGTGGAAGTCCGCCGTGCGCCCGGGTGTCGTCACTGTACTTTGTTCACTCACGTGTCTCGGTCCTTTGGGTTCGGCAAAGACAGATGTTCTGTCGGTCGTGCGTGATGAGGGGACATGATCTGTAACAAAGGGTGGGGCAAAGTGGTGAGTGAGGCAACTCTTACTGCAAGTTACGTCATGTGTTAGCAGGAAAACTGCGAGAACCTGCAATTGAGCAGGAATCTCGTGTAACTTTATAGAAAATTCGCATGAACAGGGGCCCACAGCTGAAGTGGTCACACGTACGTGAAGTGGTCCCGTCTATTTTCGCGTCTAATGCGTATATTTCAGAATTTAATAAATGAAACTATGTAATCAACGGAAGTGCATTTTCAAGGAGTTCATTTCAAGCCCATGATGCACTTTTAAATATCCAAGACTTTCGAAATATTAGCTAAAACATCTTTCCCGCCACCTGGCGGCGAAAACAGTTTTTTGCTTACATTTTGAAGCCCTGGAGACAGAGTTCCCCGTCCTTGGCTTAAACTGAAGTTCTCTGTATTGCGTTTTCACTGGCTGTAGTGGAAACAACAGACAGATGTAGGTCACCTTAGGCCGTAACTAAAGTGCAGTCGCATAATGTGCATCGATTGAAAGAATCAATCTCTGTAGAAACTGAATTGATTTGTGATCGCAAACTAGGGGAAATAAAAAGGTTTGCAATGGACACGTTTCGTGGAGTATTGATCTGAGGCAAATATAGATTCCACTATGATATCGAGATGGGGGCAGTGGTGAATGGCGTAATACAATAATGATGACTACCAATTGGATAAGTGCTACAGACTGTAACCTTGTCACCCAACGGCTGCAAGCTAACGTCGTTCTTACGCTGTTTTTTTGTTTCTAGACTAGAAAAGTATGCCCTCTGTACAAGAAAAACAGTTAATTGGTACGAGAGTACGGCGCAGCCATGGCTGACAGGGGTGACTGTGGTAGAACCACTCGCCTAAATAAAGCAGGAAGTATTCGTTTTGTTCTAATTTATAAATATGCGCCTGCAAAGTAAGGTTGTCTCGTGAACCAGGAATAGACTTAAGAGTGCCTCCATCCTCCCATAATTTCCGGAACGTGATGCAGCTCTTGCATGTGCATCATTGTGCAAGCACACGCCTTTGTCGCTGTGCTCGTGCGTTGAACTTTCGTCCTGCTGAGACTTATGCAAAGTTGCGTTCACTACTGCTGCTCCATTCGACCGAGAATGCTCACCACAGCCATCGTTTCGGGAACATTTCGCGTTTCCGCACGCTTCCGCATGACAATGACCGAAAACAGTGTGGTACAACGCCCGATGCAACAGCGAAATAGCGCCCGGTTAATAGCAGCATAACATAATGTCCGGTTTATATCAATGATGAGCCTTCTGCCTGACTCCTGGGCTGCCTCTGTTGCCGGGTGGTGTGCGTTTCGTCGTCACATCAGCTGCGTGTGACGTACCGCACGTGCGCTGACGTCGCGCGCGCACGCCACGCACGCACGCCACCGCCGCGCTGGCGCACCACGCGCGGAGCTGCGCACGCCTGCGCGGTGAGAAACGGCAGCCGCCACTGGCAATGACAGTGATGTGCTAACAGCCGACCCGCCGACCCGCTAAGGCTGGGTACGAAGCCGCGCTGCCAGCAGGCACGCTCGCAGGCGGGGTCACTGGCTGGCATAGTTACAACATGCGGTAATACATGGTCACAAGTTGCCTACAAGACACGAGGCGCAACTCGGACGGATTAGGGTTGGTCTCGGGGGTGGGGGGCGGGGGGAGGGGAATGGGCCGGGCTTGTGGGAGTAGTGGTAGTGTAACTTGTCACTCGTCAATCAGTGGTCAATGGGGGTTCAGGCTGTGGTGGTTATTTATAAGTGAACTGCTCTAATTTGGGCGTTGCGTGATATTAGTGTTTATTTCTCATGACACTGTTTATATGTTACAGTAGTTTGCACTTCTTATTATGACACCTTTATAGACACCGGTATCTTGCAGACGCGCTAGGGCAACTTCCTGTAAACGGCGTCACTGTACCATTGCAGACAGTCTCATTCTAGTTTTTTAGATCAATATACCAGACAGCCTGTTACTATCTGTCCCCGTTCGGGCTGTGTTTGCGTTTGTAATTCTCGTCAGCACACAGGGCCGCTGCATCATCCGATAGGTCTGTTGGCTAAATGAAACAGGCCCTGATTCTCCCTTTATCAGCGGGGAGGGGTACGTGGCGTCGGGAGTTGGTTTTGACTGTAACGAGGGAGACAGAATCGGGCTGTCTTGGTTGGGTTTAGCTGGTTCTTCGTTAGCTGTGGTGGTTCAATGTGCTCCTCTTGGGCATTTGACGATACAGTATTCTGACTCCCCAGAGCCACAAATTGCTGAGGAGTCTTGGGAATTACGGATAGATAGACACAGGTTATCGTCACCGCACGACAAAAGCTGTACGTAGACTTCAGCATTTCAAAAGCGATTCTTTTCATGCAGTGTTCGCAGATCTGATGCTAGAATACGAGGAATGTGGGACGCATCTCCCGTCCCCTCCGCCTTCGACGCTCGTGCTTACGTGTTATGTCAACGACGATGCGCAGTGCTGCATTAAGAGACCTCTATCAATGGCTCCACTCATTTCTCAGCGGAGTATCGATGTCATTTCCGGCCGATTACGAAGCTGATTGGACGGCGACTGGTTTCATTCACAGTGTGTATCGTAAGGCTGGTGTGCTGGTGCCTGGGTCCCGAGCCGCGGTGGCGTTCACTGGCGGATCTAGGAGTGTGGGGGGGGGGGGGGGGAAGCAGGTTCCTATGACCCTTCTCATAAATCGCCTGAAATCGTCCAAAATTGACACATTTTCTGATTCAACGAAAAACGAAAGCAACCGACAAAAGGAAGTCAATTTTTAATTGACCATCAATCAAATAGGTACAACCAAAATCCGATCAGTTTTCAGCATTGTGTGGAACTAATTAGGATTCTGCATCGATGTAAAAATCAACTTCTTGTCCGTCCTGTTCCCGCTTTTGCTGGCGCTAACTGCTAACCGAAGTCAGCCCGGTCTTGCGGCCGAGCGGTGGTTCTTCCCTGCTGCGATCAGCGCCGGTTGCCCAGTTGGGTGTGACCGTGACCGGTCAGTGGGGTGTGACCGTGGCGGGTCGTTCCCCGAGAAGAACGGGACTGCGTTCGACGGCTCATGGCCTGCTCGCGCTGTTTTGAGGCCGGCGCGGTTATATCTGGTTCGCACTGGCCAAAGTGCAAACAGAACGCCATCCAACGTAGCTAAGATGTCACCAGAAAGTATCCAGAACGTGAACAGACTTTCCGTTTTAATAAGTCTCGTGACAAAAATGATTTAATAATTACCGAAGGTTGTTTCAAAATAGACAAAACTATTTGTTAGATAGTCTCCGTAGAGAAGTGTTCTATGTTTCAAAAAGTTTGCTGTTTAAAGCAGAGCAGTGCTCTACATTTCATCAGAATTCAGAACGGAGAGGATCTGGTCACATTCTGGTTATGTTCTGGTAACGTTTTCCACGTTTGGTGACGTTTCAGCCACGTTTGGTGACGTTTTAGCCATGCTTGATGACGTTTTAGCCATGCTTGGTGACGTTTAAGCCACGTTTGGTGACGTTTTAGCCACGCTTGGTGACGTTTTAGCCATGCTTGGTGACGTTTTAGCCATGCTTAGTGACGTTTTAGCCACGTTTGGTGACGTTTTAGCCACGCTTGGTGACGTTTTAGCCACGTTTGGTGACGTTTTAGCCATGCTTGGTGACGTTTTAGCCACGTTTAGTGACGTTTCGTTCGCGCTTTGGCCGGTGAAAACCGGACATTATTCGTCTCGTCTCGCCAACCCGGGGCTGACTCCGAACCGTGCGGACCGTTCGGACCGTTTGGATCGTTCCCAGGCCGCAAATCAATTCGGTCCGATGAAGATGTGGTCAGTTCCGTCTGATGAAGACGGCTTTCTTTCGCCGTGCTCCGGTGGGTTCCGGCGCTGCTGGTTTCATGGAAAGTTAGCTCACCGGACGCGCACAGGGGAAACCGGCGGTATAGATCAACTGCAGATGTGTTGCGGATTGCAGTTACCTCATCACTTCTGGTACTTCATGTGGTGTTACTCAATGCGCTGTGTTGCAATGTAAACGAATTGTGTGACGGCATGGCTTATGCGAAGTGGCGGTCACGGTGAAGGTTACTATTTATTAATCTGTTGAGGCTGGCCTCCAGAAAGGGGGCGTTTGCGGTTAACGGATAAGTTCGCGATAAGCGGAGATGTGTATCTATGCAATGTCAGACACATAGCGGTGTTAGCGTCACATTACGTGCAACTTTTGGAGGCCACAGGTGGTGGCTGAGGGGTAAAGTCGGACGCCCCTCCGCGCCGACCCCTCGTCCGACTTCCCTCAGTTGCAGCCTCTTAGACTTAACTCCCAGCGACGTCCCCCCTTCTCCAGAGACGCCCCCCTTCTCCAGTAACGCCTGTTCGTTCTTAGAGCCGCCGTGGGATCACTCCACACAACGGCCAGGGTGCGAGGGTCGCAGGACGAGATCGTTGGTTTTTACTCCCGCCTGGGATCGTCGGTTTGGCTGCGCAGGCACGCGCCAACCATTAGTTCGCACTTCGTTACGACCGAACTGAAGACGGGCGAAACGACCGATCCTGTCGGCGCGTAGTAAAAGCGTGGGTTGCTGGGTGGGTGAGGGGGGGGGGGAGGGGACCTAATGGTACGGCTCTGACGAGGGGTCAGTGACCTGGCAGGACGGGGTGAGGTTTGGGTTGGCTGGTGGGTTGGATGAGTGCAATGGTGCAGTGAAATGTGCATTATGTGGAGCTGAAACTGGCGTGTTTTGTGCAACAGATGCGCGTGAATGTCAGTAAGCATCGTTCTTACGTTGCTGGATGGCAACATGGCATGGAAGGCTGTCAGCTTAACCTCGCATTTTTCGTCGTAATTGGCATCCCTTTCCATTGTTTGGGTTTCACATGTTCAGGTCATGATTTGAGGATCAGGGAATCGTATAAATCAATCACACCGATTATAATCATGATGCTTTGGCGTCATTTTACCGCAGCAGTTGCAGCGGTCTCAAACCAGAAGCCACCAAACCATCCCAATGTTTAATTTGCTCTTAAAAACCAAGACTACCGGAAAAATAATGATAGAAAATGGTTAAGCCGAAGCCCCTAATAGAACCTCTCAGTCATTGCTATGAAGTCACTGTCATGCCACGAACAGGAAGAACCAGCACAGCTGTGTCCTTCGGAATTACACTCAATGAAGTGAAAATGGATCAATACAGGCCACTACAGCCGTTACGCCGCTGCTTACATTAATTGAACACAGTGATTGCAGTGCATGAATGAAAATCATTTAAGAGGTTTTAGGGAATTCACTGGTCCAGGCGTTTACCCAGTTTGATCAATTGACTCAACTCAATGCGGTGTCCCACCAGTGGCGGCGGAAGGTAAATTAGGACAGGGGGCAAACAAAATCGAGGCGCCCCTTGCTGATAGGCGCCCCTACAAATATAACAAACTATCTAGTGTTGCAGTTGTTTCCTTCAGGCGTCCCTCGCTTGACACAGTAGACCACCAGGGCGCCCCTTACTAGGGCGTCTTCCAGACCAGATCACGAGGGCGCCCCTGGCCAGGTTACCTCCCAGACTTCCAGCGGCGCTCTCGGCCTTGTCCCCTCTCAGATCGCCAGTGGCGCCACTGACTAAGCCACCTCTAAGAAATCAAGGGCGCCCCTGGCCAGGCTATCTGAAAGACCATCAGGGCGCCCCTTACTAGGGCACCTTTCACCTCATGAGAAGCAACTCTAGTAAGAGGCGCCATTGACCACGTTGTCTCTCAAAATACCAGGAGCGCCCTTTACCAGACCAACGCCCACACCACTAGGGGCGCTCCTGGCCAAGTCACCTCCCAGACCACAAGGGCGGCCCTTACTAGGGATTAGGGCGCTTTCCACATCACCAGTGGCGCCTCTGGCCATGACGCCTTTTAGACCCTTGCCAGGCCAACAAAGGGGTGCCTACCAAGTCATCTCCTAGGTCGTCAGGGGCGTCCCTTGCTAGCACGCCTCCCTGACCATGTGTCCCTTGTCAGGTTGCCCTCATCCATCAAACCTTCAGGCCGCCCCGGCCGAAACAGAAGGCGCCTCTCTGCTGACTTTAGGGGGCAACCGCCCCCTTGCCCCCTCCTTCCTCCGCCCTGGTGTTTGGACTCGTTTTTCATGTCTTATCTATTAAGCTATTTAATTTTCTGGCGTCAAGACATCAACAACAGCTCGGTGACATTTTCTTCAAAGTTCCCACCTAAAAACTCTGCGATAGCCGTAAAATATCACGAAAACAAACTGTAAATCACAGGAGCCAACGCGCCAGTTTTGGATGACTGAGTTATGACGTCACATAACGGTCGGTGGCCGACATGCCCCATGGGCATGAAAGTGAATAAAAATATTGAGGTCAACTTATTAAATCAACAATACTTATTAAATATGGAACGATCCAAATAGCAGTTCCGAGCCCTATTAGGGGCAAATTGGCAGGGGGTTGCATCGACCCCTCTTTGCGGAGGCGCTGCAGTTTTCCCCTACACTAGCGTTCGGGTTGAAGTCCCTACCCAGCTATCGACTGTGTCTTGAAATTTAATTAATTTGTATTAGAGATATATGCGATTCTTTGAGTAGGGCATTTCGGACCGTGCGTCTTTTGAAACAAATGTGCTATAACTGCATGTAAGAAGACTACAGACTGCATCCATCGTCAGAATAAAAACGGCAGCTGCAGTTGCATGTATATCGTGTATGGGGTTATGTCGTTGCACTTAATTAACACGCAGTGACGATTGGTAAGGTAATCGTCGAACTGACGATATAATAACAAGTTCGATAAATATGTGGTATGGTTAGACTGCACTAAATGTCACAAATCGTCGAAACGGTTGCTTCTTTTTAAGAATATTCTTCAACTAAAGTCATGAGAGCGTGCTCTTGTAAGTACATATGCATAAATACATGTTAATCATAATTCAATCGAGGTTATGAACAACGCAATCGCATTCCACAAAATAATATTGTGCAAGACGAAGCTAACAGGTAGAAGAAGTGCAGAATCAGAGAATGTATACTGCTACCAATGGCGGTCCAATGCAAGTGTACACCGTGTGCTAAAGTCATTTCCGCTTTCAACGCCTGTCAATGCCTTGCCGATTGAGCGCAATTCTTGCCGATTGAACCCGTGAGATGGTGATGCCTCTGGTGTCCATTTTCCGATCTAGTACTCATCTTCTCCACCATCCTCATAGTCATCATCGTCGCCACCCGCTTCAACCTCCTCGTAGTCCTTCTCGAGGGCGGCCAGATCCTCGCGAGCTTCTGCGAACTCGCCCTCCTCCATTCCCTCACCGACGTACCAGTGCACGAAGGCCCTCTTGGCGAACATGAGGTCGAACTTGTGGTTGAGCCTTGCCCAGGCGGTGCGGATGGCGGTGGTGTTGGAGAGCATGCAGACGGCGCGGGAGACCTTGGCCAGGTCGCCGCCGGGCACCACGGTCGGCGGCTGGTAGTTGACGCCCACCTGTGAAGTGGTGTTTGGTCAGCTCAGCACAGCGTCGGTCATGTTTGGTCAGCTCAGCACAGCGTCAGTCAGGTTTGGTCAGCTCAGCACAGCGTCGGTCAGGTTTGGTCAGCTCAGCACAGCGTCGGTCAGGTTTGGTCAGCCCAGCACAGCGTCGGTCAGGCGAGATATGACGATGTCTGGAGCCTGTATTGTTTTGGGCATTGATTTAACTACATAGGATTCAAATTATTTATGTATTTGATGGTTGTTTTTGCCATGGCGAATGGGAATATGTAAAGAGGAATGCTAGAAGGCATGGCAGTGGTTGTTCATTTGGTATAATAAATGGCCAGAAAAAGGAATAAGCTTTCACCTTACCGCATCGTCAAATTCCTGAATTCGGATCCAGATTCCATCGGATTTAAACTATGGTTTATACTACCAACAAGACGCTGCGGTCGGCGATCAACGAGCGAGCTTCGACAGTGAAATCACCAATCAGGGATCTGTCACCAATTGTAAGCGTAGCATGCTTCTTGATAACATTGCATGAAAAATGCTGGATGACTATCGAAAGCATTGTTAACACGATTTTCACCGACAATTGAACACAATCGGCTTAGCCGTTCCGAGATAAAGAAACTGGGTGTGCACATCCACCAAACGCTTGACATGCACCATGCGCCCTGCCGTGCGCATGTTAATTTAACCATCGCCAGTGCAAAGTGTGGGGGGGGGGGGTCCCAACCCCACCCCCCCCCCCCCCGGGTTTCGAGGACAACTCGCGTAAAAAGCGGTGGATGCGACGAAATTTTCGGCACCCTAGCATTGATACCTTTTACACCTATGCTAAAAAAAATCGAAACCGTAACACCGACGACCTGTGACCTGTGAAGTTTTCCCAAGATCATGCGATGCGCAAATGGCGTTCCTTGGCATATCGGTGCTTATAACTTACGCGATTCCTGATTGATCATCTCCAGGAGTATACAAACAGGTGTTGCCATGTGACCTCCATGGTTCCCAATGAGGTTACGACCCTTCAAAAATCAACCGAGATCACTGACCATGATGACCTTAGGTAACCCTTTTTGATTTCCAGAGCTGTCTAGGGTGTTTTTATGCGCTGATTTCGAATTTCACATTGATTTTACACAAATGCAGGTTCAAATGAGGTCAGGATATATGACAGGTCAAGTGAGGGCGCTGACCTGGGATAGCCTAAGTTGACATTTGACCTTTGACTAGGAATAAAGGTCAACTGAGACCTGGAACGTATCAAGAAGCATTATACTAACCATAAGAAACGTCTTGGTCTTAGGAGCGATACTCTCGCTTGATAAGGTCATTCAGTCGCAAAAACGGAATTCGGTGATTTCTGGTCATTGGCCTGACCTAAGAGGTCACCAAACGATCCAGGATAAAAAAGCGGGTACCAGCGGCTTCGTCTCGTCACAAGCAACACGCTCGTCTTTACCGTGAGACACTAGCTCAATAAGGGGCGAATCGGCAGGGGGGTGGCATCAACCCCCACCCCCTACACGATACGCAGCAGGTTTGTCCTACACTGGCGAGGATTAACCCGCTATTGACTGGGGGGGGGGGGCAAAAAGTGCCCCCGTCGAATATTTTAAATAACTAAAAAACGGAAGGCGCTAACGACGCGAAACTTGGCATACCTTCTGGCTCCTCCCATGTCAATTTGGCATCTTCTGAGAAAAACTGAAGCAGTTTACTTCTAAGATATATCGACTTTTGTGATGACACTACATCCCAATTTTGTCCGTAAAGTATTAAATGTTTACAAATTTGCCCGAAGTCCAATTTTGAAGCTATTTGAAGCCAAATGCGAATGAAAACGCCAAGAGACGACAACAATTGTAGAACACGGCTCTCGGATATTTTTTTTAGTTTTGACTCCCAAAAATTTCAAAAATAGATTCCAAAAATTTGGTAGGTACTTTTTTCCGAAAAGTACCCACCATATCCTAAATATTGAAGGTAAAAAACATCGGAAGAAATGTAAGAAGGCCAGGTATGAACTATCTCCAAACCAAATTTCAAAGCAATATCTGTATTTTTGACGGAGAAATGACTCTATATACGGGGAAACTGATGAAGTCATTTTTTGACTCGCGATTTTGGGAATTTCTTAGCAAGAGGACTAGTATGAGGACTTTACTCATATTGTACCTTCGCCTTACATTTGAGAGTGCTTTGGCGCCGTTTGGGCCGCCGTTTGGGCCGCCGTTTGGGCCGCCGTTTGGGCCGCCGTTTGGGCCGCCGTTTGGGCCGCCGTTTGGGCCCAGAGCTGCACATGGTGCGGTCTCCACGGGCCGCAACGCGGAAACACCCGATTTTGACCTTTGATCTGACCTCGACCTGACATGTCACCTCAATTTAGAAAGTTCGAGTGTGCTTTAGGTGCGTCTCGTAGAGAGCTTTCGAATGCCACCTCGCGCATCTCGCTGCAATCATTGGTTCAGGAAATAATTTGGGGAGGCACTTTTTGCCCCTCCTCTCTTCAGTCAAGGGTGCTCGGCTGAGACCCGTCATTGACGGGTTAAAACCCCTCGGCTGAGACCCCAGTCATTGACGGGTTAAAACCCCTCGGCTGAGACCCCAGTCATTGACGGGTTAAAACCCCTCGGCTGAGACCCGTCATTGACGGGTTAAAACCCCTATTCTATATCTAAGAAACGACTGAACCAATTCTGTTCCAATTTGTTGAGTGGTTAGGGATCCCCGAATTGCCACCGTCCCAAAGGTTGGCGGTGGGGTGCCTTTGTGCGTGCGCACGAACACGCAATTAACATCCCAGTAACTACTGTAAGCATACTAACCGCACCATAAGTAGGTAACTAGGCACACATTCTTCGCACTCTCTCCGTCATCGCCAGCAACGGCGTTTTACTGATATGATAACAAAAAAGGAGAAAATATTTCTGCATTTTGAAGCGTATCACCGAGTACTTGAAGGAAAATTATTTATGCTTAGGGCTACACAAATTATCTTTACAGGCACAATGGTGACGAAGTGACACCTACACCCACCTTGAAGCCGGTTGGGCACCAATCAACAAACGCAATGCTCTTCTTGGCCTTCATGGCCGCGATGGCGGCGTTCACGTCCTTGGGCACGACGTCACCACGGTATAGCAGGCAGCAGGCCATGTACTTTCCGTCATGAGGGTTGCATTTGACCATCTGGTTGGCCGGCTCGAAGCAGTCCTTAGTGATCTCAGCTACCGACATACTCTCGTGCTGCGCCTTCTCGGCCGAGACGACCGGCGCGTAGGTGACGAGCGGGAAGTGGATGCGCGGGTACGGCACCAGGTTGGTCTGGAACTCGGTCAGGTCGACGTTCAGGGCGCCCTCGAAGCGCAGCGAGGCCGTGATGGAGGAGACGACCTGACCAATGAGCCGGTTCAAGTTGGTGTACGTTGGCCGCTCGATGTCCAGGTTCTTCTGGCATATCTGGTAGATGGCCTGGTTGTCGACCATGAACTCAACATCGGTGTGCTCCAGCGTAGTATGCGTGAACAAATCCGCGTTGTAGGGCTCCACGACAGCAGTGGCCACCTACAACAGACAACGTTACATGAAGCAAGGGTATTTTAGGTAACGTTGCATTCAGGCCGTGACACAGACACAGTGCCGACAAAAGTGAATCAATTGAGGTACGCGTACACGGCATGCGGTCGTGACCGTCACAACTTGCAAGGGCTACTCATCTCAACGCGCCATGCCTTCGTTGAAAGAATCGTTACAGCACGTTCAAACGCACCCACCTCCGGTGCTGGATAGATGGAGAAGCTCAGCTTTGACTTCTTGCCGTAGTCGATGGTGAGTCGCTCCATCAGCAGCGAGGTGAAGCCGGAGCCGGTGCCGCCGCCGAACGAGTGGAAGATGAGGAAACCTTGCAGGCCGGTGCAATTATCGGCCATCTTCCTGATGCGATCCAAAGATTGATCAATGAGCTCCTTACCTGCAGAAAAGAGGCCAGGACAGGTTAGGATTACGCTTTTCAGCAGAAAATAGTGCCAGACTGGGTCAGCTAGAGATGATATTGTTTCGCTGGATCTGGCGGAAAGAACCAAAAGATTGTTTATGCTCCTTAGCAGTGCAAATGCTAGAGGAATTAAGAGGAATGAATCAAGAGGAACCTACCGCTTAATAACTGTACAGATCTAACAAATATCATTGTTTATAAATCACACAAATGAAATGGATGGCTGTGATGAACATAGTTATGACTTTAATGTAAGGGTTATTGTAGCCTTCGTTCATAACAGTACGGAAAGAAATTGACGATAGAAAACAAAAGATAAAATAACTTTTACTCCGTCTACTATTTTCTATTTTCGACTTCTTTCCGTACTATCAAGAGCAAAGGCTACAATAATATAATACAGGATAAATATTTGAAGGGACCGTTCTTAAAATACGTTACCCTCCAGGGAAGGAATTACGAGTGCGTAACTAATCCGTAACAAGAGTAGAGGGTTTCGCTCAGCATAACGTCACCGACGTCGTTTGATTGCTTTGACAAGTTCTCACAGTTTGCACATCGTAACATTGGGTAGGGTAGCAAGAACAAGGAATAATCAGAACGTAACATGGGTGAGGGTGAGGGGGAGGGGGGTGCCCAATCAGTTAAATATTAATTTAATTTCTGATGCCCCCCCCCCCTCACAACTAATAGGGTCACGTATTTAGGATGAAGGTGAAATCGCACATCTAAACAATTACAACAGTCACTGTCAAAACGTGTCTATCAAGCCAACAAATGTAAGTAACTACTTAACCTGCGCCCCGCTGGCACTCTGGATTTTCCACGACCTGCCATGGTGGGGGGGGGGGGGGGGGTTAAACACTCCTCTCGATCTCGGCTCTTATGGGACGTAGATAAAAAAGTTCGAAAGCTTGTCAAAAATAATTTCGAAACTATTTCGGTCATTTTGTTTCGCTCAGGTCAACATTCAGGTCACCAGAGGTCATCTACGGTCAAATTTGCCAGTTTTCCCACTTTTTAGGGAACGTTGTAATGTCCTCGTGCATCCCTCGATTTCGCGGGAACTATGATAGCTGGGAAGAAACAAAAAAGCAATCGATAGCTCTTGTGACGCTTCAGACAGATATGTAATATTTGAGCTCATGTCAATAATTGAGGCTCCAGAGGTCATCAAAGGACAAAATGTCTGTTTTTTTTTGGAAAGCGGGTTTTCACGAAAAACTTTTTAGATATTACAGATACAACATTTTTGACACCATCTTGTTTCCCTCGTCAAGGCGCGTAAACAAATACATGTTGACCTCCGTGTTCTGTCCTCCCGCACTGCCGGCTGTCTGCCTGCGCTTAACAGCTCTCCGCCCTCAGCTCCCACAGACTCGAGCCCGGGTCTGAGCTATATTTGACGCCCAGCCAATACACAGTTCCGCGCCAGACACGAGTGATAACACGAACGACATACAACCATACGCGCGCCGGGCCCACGGCCGACTGCCCGCGGCGACTTCCCGCCGCGTTGCGCGTGCGCCGAGGGCGATCCCATGGGGAAACGAGAGGGGGAGGACGGAGTCAGGACCTCACGACACAACACTCCGAAGGTCAATTTCAAAATTTGGCCTCAGTTCATGGTCACGTGGTGACCCAAGTACGTCAAATTAGGTCACAGTGTATATGAGTTGATGCGCATTGACGAGACGAGCACATTGATGTTTGTCTCGTCAAAGCTCTTTCCTATCAAAAGTTATTGGCAAAAATGCGTAAATGACCTCGTGTGACCTCAGGTGACCTTTACAGGGGCTACTAATCAAAACTTGCACTTAGGTCATCAATAATGAACTATTTGAACATGATTCTGAATCCATTGGACTGATCTAAGGCATAACATAATATTTTTAATTTCCCTAATTTGCTTACAATGGGCAGGACACGAAGTTGACTTGACCTGAGGTCACCGATATACAAAATCCGAGTTCAAGAAATCGTTTATGTCGGATTTTTTTTTACATCGGTGACCCCAGGTCAAGTCAATTTCGTGCCCTGCCCATTGTAAGCAAATTAGGGAAATGAAAAATATTATTGTATGCCTTAGATCAGTCCAATGGATTCAGAATCATGTCCAACTAGGTCATTATTGATGACCTAAGTGCAAGTTTTGATAAGTAACCCCTGTAAAGGTCACGTGATCAATTACACATGGTCAATTACCCGAGGTCAATTACACATTTTTGCCAATAAATTTGACGAGACGAACACCAATGCGCTCGTCTTGTCAATGCGTATCAACTCATATACACTATGACCCAATTTTACCTACTTGGGTCACCACGTGACCATGAGCTGAGGCCAAATTTTGAAATTAACCTTCAAGCATGTCTTATTTTACGCGCCTTGACGAGAGAAACACGATGGTGTCAAAAATGTTATATCTGTAATATTTAAAAAGTTATTCGTGAAACCCCACTTTCCGAAACAAACAGCCATTTTGTCCTTTGATGACCTCCGGAGCCTCAATAATTGACATGGACTCAAATTGACTTGACCTGAGGTCACCGATATAAAAAAAAACGAGATATTCGATTTCTAGGTACTGATGCCCTTATACAATACTGAAGTTTCATATCTATCCCTCAAACACTGTGGTCGTGGCACGGTCACAAACGTTTTTGGAGGTGGGGTCACTTGACCAGACCTGGTGACCTGACCTGGTATGACCCGTATTCATTTTTTAAAAGAAAATGTGCGAGAAGGATGTAGAATGAAGTTTGCCATAACGGCGGTGCTGTGCGCTGCCGTTTTTAGCTATGTCAAAAAGGAGAGGGGGGGGGGAGGTGTTCGAACACCCCAGCAGGGCGGGTTAAGTACGCATAATTTCTTCCACTTGCACGAACCTAACGGCAAGACCTATACAAAAAGATATTTCAGCAAAATAAACAGTGAGCCGTACCTATGGTGTAGTGTCCTCGTGCATAGTTGTTGGCAGCGTCCTCCTTTCCAGACAGTAGCTGAGAGGGGTGGAACAGCTGCCGGTAGGTTCCCGTACGAACTTCGTCTGCAACATGGGGCACAATTGATGCTGACAATTGATTGAACATCACGATGTCTCATATTCGACTCTCCCGTTCGATTTAGCAAAAATATTTGGTAAAAGTGTTATGGTGTAGCAGTCCTTACTCCCTAGACGCTGCTTTGGGTGCTACGTCAAATATCCACGTCTTATGCATGTTGCAGGGAACGAAGCCATTCTGTCGCTTCAGTTGTATGTATGATAAATTATATGAATGCGTTTTCTATTATATATTCATATCATTTATACATTCATATACATTTTCATCCAATTGTCAAAATGTCTACAAATAGTTGCATGCATGCATTCATAAATATGAGGTACAACAAAACATGGTTATTTATGTGAAAAAGTAGATACGGACGGACGGACGGACGGACACAAGACGTAGCCTCACCCACAACAGTCGGCTCCAGGTCGACAAACACAGCACGCGGCACGTGCTTGCCGGAGCCGGTCTCGGAGAAGAAGGTGTTGAAGCTATCGTCGCCGCCGCCGATCGTCTCGTCCGAGGGCATCTGGCCGTCGGGCTGGATGCCGTGCTCCAGGCAGTACAGCTCCCAGCAGGCGTTGCCCATCTGGACACCCGCCTGGCCCACGTGGATGCTGATCACCTCCCTCTGAGAGGCGGTGGTCAGAGACGGTCAGTTTCCCGCGCCAACCGGATACATTAAATGTCACATATGGAAGTGTGCGAACATGTGAGTTAGGACTTACTGTGCGGTAAAGGAGTTACTCCTTATCTAAAAATGCATGTTAACATGTTTTAATTGTTAGCTAGCCAGCCATCTATCCCTCTTTAAGAATTGCATATAACTTCTTCCAAAAACCTCACACTTTCTCAGAAACTGTATTAGGCAGGAAAAATCAGAACACAATATAGCTCTTAAAACGATCTTTCCCTGACATGTTGTCAGATTTTATATCAGCAGCCGTCGAATATTAAAAGGCTATTTTAAACAAGTGTTTTTCGTGAATAACTGTTAACCTGAAAATGAAAGAGACAATGATTGTGACACCATCATGGTTATCTCGTCAAGTCACTCTAGAAATACGCAAAAAAGACGTTCGAAAGCTCTTGACAAGGACATTTGAAATTTTGAGATCACCTAAAACATGTTTTTCTGAGGTCAATATACTTATGTCACCAGAGGTAATCGAAGGAAAAATTTCACTTTTGAAGATCTTGCTCCAGAAACTCCAAGATATCTCGTGATTTATGATGGCTAGAAAAAAAATCGAAAGGTCTTGAAGCGTTCTTTCGATACTGTCTCCTCAGATTTAATCTCATGATAATTACTTAAGTATGTAGATACGGAAAATGTACCCTTTATGATAATCTAGGAATACAAATACAACAAATGTTCAAATTAAGATTTCAAACGACTAAGTTCGAACTTAAACTCGCCTTTGACTGGTGGGGGCTAAAAGTGCCTCCCTCCCTGTCGAATATGTTGAATAACTAAAAAATGGTAAGCGCTAACGACGCAAAACTTAATATGCCTTCTCCTACATCAATTTGACAACTTCCGATAATAAAATAAACAGTTTTATAAGTAATATTTTTTAGATATATTGACTTCTGTGACGTCACTACATTCCAATTGGGACCGAGAAGTGTAAAATGTTTTACAAAAATTGGAAAAAGTCGAATTTTGAAGCTAAATGCAAGTGAAAAACGCGAAAAGACGTAAGATTAAAAGTTCTTCCAAGTGCTTTTTTTCCAATCTTAAAAGAAATTGAGTTTTGACCCATATCATTTTTGAAATGTTTTTTTGGGGGAATGCCTACAAAAACTCAAATTTTCTCGATATTCTTTAAACGGAATAAATGTAGGAGAACTAGTTACAAACTATGTACAAACCACATTTCAAAGAAACATCTTTATTTTTGACGGGGTAATGACTATATGTGGGAAACTGATGACGTTATTTTTTTACTTACGATTTTGGGGATTTCTAGACCACGTATGACAAAATAAATGACATCTACGGATTTATGAGAAATTTGTCATCCAGTAACATATGTTATTGATTAAAAATACTTAATTCAAAAATGCTACTTATTTGATCGGACCTTTTTCTATAAATTAAGTTCGAACCTTTTGAATGGCCGGATTTGTGAGATCAGAACCCGCGATAAGCAGAGCTTGTTGCGCAGGTCCTGACCTCCACCGTCCGATCGGGAGATTCCGGGTAGCCGGCAGAATTTAGTTCAAAAGTTCAACGTGCCCACATAGTCGGACACGTTCCGCCCCACTCACTGACTTCAGCTGCCCTTGTGTGCGGCCGCTGCCACCGACCGCAGGCCATCCCCGTCAGGAGTAAATATCGAGCGCCAAAGACTTGATCTTGACCGAACGCGGACTTGACCTTGACCTTGACCTGATATTGTTAAAACTTCACTTAATTGACTTGAGATGACAAAACAAACGTGACCATATAATTCTACGTCTAAAACGACCATTAATCATGTGTCACATGATCTATGTATGGATTTTGAGTATATTTACTTTTTGTGACTTGAGCTTGACCTTGACCCGTACTTAGAATGAAGACTAACCATATGGTACCTTCACCTAACATTTGAGAGTACGTTGGCCCAGTTTGGGTCCAGAGCTGTGCATTGTGCGGTTTCCATGGGCCATCGGAAATACCCGATTTTGACCTTTGACCTGACCTTGACCTGACACGTGACCTCAATTTCAAAATATCGAGTATGCTTGTAGGGTTTAAGTTTAACCGTACCGCATGTGCCGCTTAATCTGCAATCTGGCGCAACTGGTTGGAGGCTATGTTTCTTTTTTCAGCCGAGGCGGCAGTCGCGTCTCGGGCGGCGGCGGAACCGCTGTGGGCGGCCGTGTGTTGTTGACCTAACTCCAGACAGTACGGACGAACGTTGACTGGAATACATGAAGAAGTGTGTCCTGTGGTTCCTGAGCTGACGGGAGTGAGTGCCGGCGTAGAACAACCTTGCAGAGACGGACATTACATGTGGCGACGAGGATGAGATATACCCGGCTGAACTACCACACCCCAGCTCCAGGTGTGGCTTTGGCGAGCTACAGGAGCAGCTGATGGGGGAGCATTTGCGGAGGGCTGCAGTGACGACAGGCTGCGGGAGCGACTCTGTCGGGAGTCAACTCTGACATCATCGAGAATCCCGGAGGTGGCTGAGGAGCTGCAGATGGCTGCGGAACATCACCGGATGGTGAGTGGAGCCGCTGGCAGCCTGGTTTCTTCACCTACAAAACTGGAAGTCACTGCAGTGACTACTCAAGGGAATGTCACAAGTATCAGAAGGGACACTACGCCAGGTTCTGCAAGGAACCTACAAACTGCAAAGCACCATAAGAAGCCGAAGAAGGCTCCAAACAGGCTCCAAACAGCAACAGCTCCAACGTGTCACTGTATATGGTGGATGCTGGAGTGCCACTGATGGGAAGAGACCTCCAGAAGAGGTTGAAGCTGCCAATATTCCAAGGGCTAGCTGTGTGTGCTGTTCAGGAGCGGACTTCAGAGGAGCTGCCAAGCCTTACTGACTTCGTGCATCGAGTGCGTCCGAAGCCAGATGTAGCACCGGTACAGCAACGTCTAAGGCCTCTACCCTTCGCTCTGAGAGAGGAGGTGCTACAGCAACTTAACGAGCTGCAAAATGCTGGAAGCATCGACCCAGTGGACTCGTCGCCATGAATCTCGCCCATCGTGGTGTCAAGGCGACGGACTGGAAAGCTGCGGCTCCGCGTGGACCGCAGGGAAGTGAACAAGGCAGTGGAGGCAAGTGGACATTCACTCCCTGACATGAGGACATGCTGGAGCAGATGCAGGGATCAACTCTGTTCAGCAGCCTGGATCTGAAGTCAGCATATCACCAGCTGGACCTCCATCAGGACTCGAGGTCACTGGCAACATTCATCACTTTCAGAGGCTCTTGAGGTACAAAAGATGTCCGTACGGCCTGAAGAGCCCAAACCTTCCAAAAGGTGATGGAGGCGATCCTGCGAGGCCTCAGTGGAGTCCAAGTGTTTCAGTTTCAGTTTCAGTTTCAGTGTATTTTGTGAAGCATAAGGTACACCACATTAAACAATTACATAACGGATTGGCGCAAAAGCTAAAAGCTTAAATCAAAGCGCCTCTCCAAACAATACAAATACAACGGAAGAAAAAAAAATGTAACCGAAACCCAAGAACAGGTAGCGTCGGCACCACCACCAGCCCGCCGAGCAACTATTAAACAGTGTTGGGTGACCAGGCACGGGCAGCAGCAGCCAGGTCTGCGTAGATGAAAGTGTGGGTTGAGTTGTTGTGTGATTTTTGTGTTATTTGTGGGTGTTGAATCGGTGTGAATGTGCTATGAATGACTGTAGGTGATGTGCGATGAATATTCCCTGTGTTTCGGAGAGTACCTGTATGGTGTGATTATATTTTCTCAAACACCCAGCCAGCACGAGGACAGGCTGGAGGCGGTCATGGAAAGGCTGCGTCAATATCGAATCACACTCAACATGGAAAAATGCAAGATGCGTCAGCGGGAGTTGGAGTTCTTTGGCTTCATCATCTCGCCGCACGGGGTGGCGGTCAACCCGGACCGGGTTCAGGCTCTACGAGATCTGCCACCGCCTACCGGGGTGAAGGAGCTGCAGGCCATGCTGGGCCTGTTCGGCTTCTACAGCGGGTTCGTCCTGAGCTACAACACCCTGGTGGAGCCGCTGCGCCGTCTGCTGCGGAAGGGGGCGCCACCATTCCAGTGGACCCCTGACCTGCAAGCTGTGATGGACGCGGTGCGGCAGCGCATCCTGACGAGCCAGGCGCTGGCGATGTACGACCCGTCTCTGCCGACCCGGGTCACCACTGATGCCAGCGACGTGGGACTCGGAGCAGTCCTCTCCCAGTTCCATCCTCAGGGTGAGAGAGTGGCGAGTTCTGCATCTGCTAGTCTCACCCCAGCCCTGAGGCGTTACAGCGTCACAGAGAGGGAGGCGCTAGCCTGTGTCTGGGCTGTAGAAAAATGGCGCAAGTGCCTCTGGGGAAAAGCCTTCTGTCTCCGTGTTGATCACGCTGCTCTCAAGACACTGATAACGTCGCCGGGGGTAGGTCGGGCTGGCCTGAGGAGGATCGCCCGGTGGGCGTCTCGTCTGATGACGTACGATTTCAGTGTGGAGCATGTTAAAGGCAGCGTCGGTCTGTCTCGACTTCCAGGAGGAGAGCAAGATGGACTGGAGGACGACGTCGTGGCCGTGACTGCAGTGACTGCCCAGCTTGAGGCCGTGCAGCGGGCCAAGCTGCTGGCCGCAACAAGAAGTGATGAGGTGCTGCGTCAGCTGATGCAGCAGATCCCACGGCCGCGGTGACGCCGGGACTGTTCGGAGGAGCTGCAGCCGTCTACCACTGCCGAGACGAATTTGGCCTGGTGGGCGACCTGGTGGTTCGCGGTCAGCGGGTGGTTGTGCCAGCTGCACTGCAAATGGTTAAGAGTAAAGTTTCCCGAATGGACCTGACTGGTGAAACAGTAGAATCTAGATTTCTCAGATAATTTTTTTGTTTTAAATGGGAGTGACCATTTAATCGATAACACATTATGTGCAAAAAGAAGTTTAACATTGCTATGTGGCTTTTGATAAACTCTTAAGGCATTGAAATACAGACATTGGGTCTAAAACATTGTAACGTATTTTTTGCAGAGGACTATTATTTCTTCTTTAATATGTTTGCCTTTTAGGGCATTCCACGACAAAGCGACCAACGCTTGATACCCGACCATTTTTTATTTTAATGAATACATGTAATAGGGCTCTCTTGTGCCCTGAATCCGATGGTTACAACTGCAGACCCATACGGCCAACGGCTCTGGAGATATAGCCTCGGGCATTTAAAGGAGTCACTGTGCAGAACAACATTTGAAGGGCTGTAGCTCCTAGACTAACAACGAAAACACGTGAACCCATATATTGTTATAACCGCAGTGAAAAGATCAACAAATTGGCTATCTCAGATTACAAAACTTTGGAATTTTGATTTTGATTATGACGTCATCAATTCATTTTAATAGTAGTACCCCCAGTAGAATAAAAGTTTTTATTTTTATGGGTGCTATAGTGAGGTAAAAGAATCATGCTTTCATGAGGAAATAAATGATGTTGTTTCTATAACTATTCAATCTATTTGTAATTCCACTTTACACGTCTTATTTGGTAATTCACTCAGTAAATCATCCCTAATGAAGACAGAGCTTAAATATTGCATTGAGAGCATTATTCGTCACAAGAGGAGGCTGGTGGTGGCAAACATTAGGGTCCCGGGTCAATTGCAAGTACAAAAATGACGTCATCAATTTTCGCGCATATAAAGTCATTACTCTGTCAAAAATAAAGATACTGATTTGAATGTTTGTTTGGAGATAGTTCATACCTGGTTCAAATGCACAAATATTTTAGAAATTGTAAATATTTTACATTTGTTTAAATTTTAGGGGCCAAAATTAAACAAATGGAAAAAAGAGTTGCATTTTACTTCAAAACTTGATTTTGGGCAAATTTACAACATTTAACACTTCTCGGCCAGAATGGAAATGCAGTGACATCTCAAAAATAGGTACATCTAAAAAGTTTTCCGACGAACCTGCTTCATTTTTTTCTGAAGATGTCAAATTGATTTTCGAGAAGTTATACCAAGTTCGTGTCGTTAGCACCATCCGTTTTTTTGTTATTCAAGATATTTAACAGGGGGGTGGGGGACATTTCCCCCCCCCCCGCTAATGGCGGGTTAAGGGTCAGGCCAAATGTTTAAATAAAGGTATTGGAGTTTGCGGGCCATTCATTCCATACAAAGCTTTCGATTATGACGATCTGTAGCTGCCTTAACTTAATTCCTGTAGCCGCCGACTGAAAGTTAATGCTTTAAGATCAATGAGCCCAGGGGTCACCAATTGACACAGGGCCCTAACAGTTTCCACCACCAGTCTCATCTTGTAGACGAGCAATGGTCCTGATGCATCTCAAAGCTCTTTCTTCATTAGAAATGATTTATTCAATGAATTACCGGAAAAGACGTAATGTGGAATAAACAAAAATGAATAGAGTAGGCAATTATAGTGAGAACAACACTTTTATTTATTTCAGTGAAAGCGTAATTGTCTTACCTCACTATAGGAAGAATAAAATAACATTTTGTAATGTACTTGGGTACTACTATCTAATATTATTAATTAAAATAAAATACAAATAATGAGGTCAAAGTCAAAATAAAACTTAGTTTTTTTTAAATCGTAGATAAATAACTTGTTGACCAGTGCATTGTGGTCACAACGATACATGGGTGGAACGTGTTTCCTTTGTTAATCTAGGGGCTACAACCCTTCAAATATTGTTCTGTGCACGTGCACAGTGACCTCTTTTTAAATGCACGAGGCTTTATCTCCGGAGCCGTTGGCCGTAAGGATCTGGAGTTGTCGCCATCAGCTTCAGGGCACAAGACAACCCTGTAGACATGTTTTCATCAAAACAAAAAAATGGTCGGGTGTTAAATTGGCCTATTGATTGGTTGATTTGTGGTGGGATGTCCCTTTTATAACCGTTCGGGAAGAAAAAGAGAGCCACTTAAAGCAGATACCGCCCTCGTCTCGTGAATCATGATGGCAATCGCTTTTTGTTAAAGTAAATATTAAATAGCAAAATAGCTCTAAATACCGTCGTCACCACAGCAAAAAGAAAATGAGTGTAAAGCAAAACATTGTCATAGTCATGACTCATAGATGACATAACAACATAGGGTTTTGCGTTATCTATGACATTGTTTTATCATCTATCGATAAATTTCCGAGTACGGCGACCAAAGATGGAACAGTGATATTGAATGATATCATGCTCGTTTCATCAGTGAATTTGAACTCATAGATCAGCTTCAAACTTGTAAAAACGTTCACCTGGAGACAAGACAATGATCATGCCAAGACGGGGGACAGCTACAGCGAAGACAATCTAGGCCGGCAGCTGGCTGCGTTCGTATAATATAATAATGAATCCAGGATGCATCAGCGGCGTCCCGTCGTCCGGTGGCGTCCCCTCGGGATAAAGCATCGCCCTTCTGTGAATTTCTGGCTATGTCTCTGCCCCAAATCCTAACAAATACAAAAACTTAAACTAAGATGTCTGTGTTCAACTTACCATAATTATCAACAAAGATTTTCACCGGAATGAAAACCAAAATCACTGCTTCACGAATCAACTGGAGTTACTCTGGATGCGGTGAAGCGCATGAGACATGTGCCTGAGCGGAGCTTCCTATGGGCGGCGTCTTGTGGTGTAGGAATCCAGTACCGCCTCTGACACAACTGCTGACCACTGGCATTGTCCTTCAGCACAGAGAACACAGCCGTGTAGCGGTGGTATCGATTTCCGAGCCTGTACCACTGGCTCAGTGTTTTGGTATGTTGTTGCTATGGTTCCCAATTGGTATCGACTGACCCGGGTTCCCTGTCGCCCCAATTTACTCAGGACGGGTAACGGTCTCGGCGCGTGCATGATTTATGTCACACTCATAATAAGTGCGAGTCAGAAACTCACAGGATCGTTGACGTGCCAGACCACACTGTACTGTACATACCGTACTGGAAGGTTCTGTAGATGCCTTGACCTAGTACCTGATTTGGGGAAGTAAGTAATGACGTTCTGCATTGTTACTATTCACTTACACATGCGCCAAATTGAGATTATTGCTGTATTCAACCACGTTCCAACCACATTGTTACCCTACAAGCCCCTCGTAAAAAATCCCAGACCAAAAATGAGCACGGAGCAACTTGTAGTGATAGGCTAACTTCTGGCTAATTTCGGAAAACAAACTTATTTGTTTACACCTTATTTGCCCACACCTTGTTTGCTTCAGCAGGACCGTGTTTTGCCGTGTTCTACTATACTTTTTAAGAAGTGAGACTCTGTCTGTCTGTCTGTCTGTCTGTCTGTCTGTCTGTCTGTCTGTCTGTCTGTCTGTCTGTCTGTCTGTCTGTCTG
>JARFNZ010203187.1:0-15305 GCA_031763405.1 Balanus nubilus
CCCTGCACCCCCAGCCACCCAGCCTCCCCCCCCCGCCCCCCCCCCCCCCCCCAGGCCGCCGCTCCTCCGCACACATCTGTCGCCGCCGCCCTGAACTGAAATCAATGGCACATCACACTGTCTGTGTGCGCCACGACGGCCGCCCGAGCATCGTTAGTGGCGCACCATCGAGCGGCGAGCTGCGCCATAGTGCTGGGCGGCGGGTCACGACCGCGGGTAGTGGTGGGCAAGCGGTATAACCGCAGCAGTTGAGGCGGCGGCTTATCATTGGTGTACAGCACGGTTATGACGTTGGCGCGGGATGGTTAAGAGTTAATTCGGTAAACGGACAGCTTTGTCTCCTGAAAGCGAGCGAGGATCAGTTTATTTCGACATCGCCTGTCCCATTGAGGTGACGTGGTAGCTAAGCATGTCGTGATTTTCGCAATATTGTATGTTTTTTTTTCGTCCGTATAATTTGGTGATAGTGAGATCGACTGGTCAAGGAACATTTCCACCTAAAAACTCAAATTGTATGTGCTGTAGCCCATTTCTCTTATCCTAACAGTCCAGTCCGTTTTGAAAACTCACCCTCAATCGTTTGTAATCTTTATTTAAAATATTGTTTTTTTCGAATCTTCACTTATACATTTTCCTTAACTGCATTTTTTCGTGTTCACGTACTTAACTCCGAGTAGTATTTTCCTAACTATGTACAGTTTTAGAAGAAAAAGTCGTCTTCAACTCAAGATTGCGAACGAATGATAGCAAACTTTTCAAAACGGAACGAATTGGTGAAATAGGAGAAACTGGCTTTTTCACATACACAATTTTTGAAATGTCCCTTCAATACGAGCTGCGGTTTTCCAGTGCATAATGTAGATGCGGTCTGCATGACATTCATTTCACTTCGAAACGATCAAATAAAAAAATGGGATGGACTCAATCGCCATACGAACTTGAGACCATTACGGAAATCGAATAAGCCCAGCGCTATAGCGGTGCACTGGACTTTAGTATTCTGCTCCGAGAATTGCCCAGTATCTGCACCTACATGCTTCTTGCCGGAAATCTATAGCTGCAATGTCGAGTGCCGGCAATGCAACGACCTTTCCAGGTCCGTTTCAATAATTCTAGAGACTGATCGTATAGCGTATGAAATTGGCTGCCGGATATCCTTTCAAACCCATGTGAAGGGGACAACTAATATCGTTGCCGCTATTTTGCCGATAACTTGGTAACTATTCGAAGTAAGATGGTGAACTGGTGTTAACTCGAAACTGTTTGGCGCCGTTGCATCTGTAGACCCGTGAATTCCGCTATGCAGGCTGACTGGGGGGCCTGGGGTTAATAATTTGCATTGCTTCTCTGCAGCGCGTTAGAGCTGCGCTCTGGCTGCGCTCTGGCTGTGTCGTTCGTTTAGGCTGCGTATGAACTGCGTTCGGGCTGCGTCTGGGCTACTTCTGGGCTACTTCCCGTCTGCATCTGGGCTACTTTTGGGCTGCGTATACTGCGTTCGGGCTGCGTCTGGGCTACTTCAGGGCCTCTTCCGGTCTGCATCTGGGCTTCTTTTGGGCTGCGTATACTGCGATCGGGCTGCGTGTCGGCGGCGTGTCGGCCAGAGTCCGTGTTGTCATTCCGTGACGATCGGTGGCGTGACGCCCCCCCCCCCCCCGCCCTCCCCCTCACCTCTCACCCCTCCCCCCGGCAGCGGACAGCAGTGGGGGCGGGGTGGCGGCAGTGGCAGTGTACCCTGCCCTACTTCACGGCCCTGAGCCCACCAACAGGGCGACACAGACTGTCGGGAATCTGCCCACACAAAACACACCCCACTGTTCACCGACGCGTTGGACGCGACGGGCGCGACGGCGCTGCGGGGCTGCGGCGCGGCGGCGTGGATTGGCGCGGCGTGGCGTGCTGGCCGGCCGTCCGGGTGTGAACGGAGGTCGGAGCGGTGCGTGATGATCTGTCCCCTCCCCTTCTATCCCCTGCTCCCCCGGGAGCTGATGACGCTACCAGCCGGTTCAGTCAGCTGCGGTCGGCGATGGCTCGACTTGGGATGTTCGGGGAATGACAGAGCCCTGCGCGGAAGGGGCAGAGCTCAGTAGAGGACACTGTGAACAGCCACAGAGTTTGATCCACGTGCGCTAGTTCGTTCGTAGTTTCCATCCGCGTGGCGTGCAGGTCCCTTACCGTTCGTCTATCTATCCCAGCCTGGACTGTTCCATCCATTCCGCGTCTTGTCCAATGTTCCCGTCTGGCCCCTCCCGTGCCGTGCCGTGCCGTGCCGTCCCAACTTGCCTCGCTCTGTCCACGTCCTGCTCGACCTTGCCGCGGGCTCCCAGCTGGATACGGGCTGAGCGGACCGTGGGGAGGGAAGGGGAGGGCGGACGGTGGGAAGAGGGAGGGAGAGAGGGAGAGGAGAGAGGGAGGGAGGGCGGACCGCGGGGAGAGGGAGGGAGGGAGAGAGGGAGGGAGGGAGTGAGTAGAGCGGGAGAACGGCTGAGGGGAGATGAGGGAGGTAGAGCGGACCGTGGGAGAGGGAGGAGGGAGGGAGAGCGGACCGTGGAGAGGGAGGGAGTGAGGGAGAGCGGCTGAGGGAAGAGGAGGGAGGGAGGGCGGACCTTGGGGAGAGCGAAGTATAGGGAGGATCGTTGAAACAGTTGGGAAAGAGGGAGGGATTGAGAGATGTGCTAAATAGGCACGGTGAGTGAGGGAGGGAGGGACCGAAGACACCGTCTCTACTCTCAATGTCAGGATTCGATTGGAACCGATCTCACTTTTGACGGGAATCGTGAGCACAGACGGGTGTTTTTTTCTTCACCGTAATAGTGAAATATGGATTAGCTTCAAGATCACCGAGGCCAGTTTTACTCAGAGACGTGGATTTATGGCCTTCGTGGACGCTCATGCCTGACTGTAGTCTTCTGTCGGCAAGGTTAGGGAAGGCTGCACATCTTTGGCGTTTTTGAAGTCAAGATTTTGCATTTTGTTTTTTATTTTATTTTTTGTTTTGTACACCCATGCGAGTGTGCTTGAAATACGTAAGGTTCGTGATCTATTTCTTTTGTTCATCAAAATACCCTCTATTTACGGCAGTCCAGGAGGACCGTAGACTGGCAAGGCAGAAAATCAAAATTCCCTGAAATGGTTTCGAATCCATGATACAATTACGTAATGGTACCAATTCTTATACAAGTGTTTATCTATGATACCTGTTTTCTGGATTCAGACGAAAACTCTATAACGCAGACGGACCTTGATATAGGCAACCGTCTCGGGCCTTGTTCGGAAAATGACGTACCGAATGGAGACCGAACGAATTTAATCAAACATAGAAACAGGGAGAGAGTTTGGCACAGTTGAGACAAGAGATGTTGAGTTGAGAGAGAGAGAGAGTTGCAAGCTTTAGGAGAGAGCGCAGTAGGTTGACACGTGGCTGCACTGTTGTGGTGAGGGGTAGTGACCACTAACGTGACCCGTTAGTGGTCGCACCTTTCTCCGTTGCACGACCTCCGCTCTCTTGAGTCTTCATGAGAGGACGGTGCCGAGCGGCGTGACCCGTGTTGGTCTGGCTCGCTGCCCCCGGTACGCTGCTTGTTTGTGCGGTGGTGCGTTCCACCGCCCCGCCCATGTGTGTATGTGTGGGTGTATGTGTGTCTCAGTTGGGCCGCGGCCGACGCTGCGCGTTAGGGGCCATGATGGAAATCACCAGCGATAAACAGACACAATGTTTATCCGAGGTACAGTCGGCCGGCGCGAGATCAGCGCCGCGCTCACCTATCTGTTTGGCTTTGTCTGTTTGCATTGGAGAGAATTGAACCGCTCGCGGTCGGTGTGGCAGTACTGAAACTAGATCGCCGTTTCCGCTGGACCTTGCACTCGGCTGTCAGCGGTGGTTGCCTGCCCCTCATTCCTCTCATGCCTCTCATGCCTCTCATGCCTCTCATGCCTCTCATGCCTCTCATGCCTCTCATGCCTCTCGGCTGCCAGCGGCGATTGCCTGCCTCTCATGAGCAACGGTACACCGTTCAGGATCCGATTATTGGGTTAGTTTGTGCAGTGGGCGTTGGCGGGTGATCGCGATGGCGGCACGACACGGTTCATTGTGCTCCAAGTGCACGTCTATTGGGACGTTCGATTTTCGAATGCTGGAAGTGGCCATTTCGCTGCATCCATATTGCAAGTGTTTTGAGGTCGTTCTTACTTGTCGCTTAAGTTGCTGCGACCGTGCGACAAGGCAAAAGTCGATATGCAATATCACTAACTGAGTTTTGCGAACTCCAAAAATAATTGTTTGTAAATGATCGGGTTTTCCCCACACCCTGAGCGATATGCAAAATCCGCAGAGTGGCTCCATTTTTCTCACCCGACCGCGCGGTGCACACTGATAGCAAAATAGGACTGCTGAAAGCTGCGGAGCGGCACCTGCATGTTTCATAATATGATGTGACAGCATGACCGATAGCCCGCTTTTTCGAGCCGAATATCATTGTCATGCTGCGTCACCAACGTGAACTTATCGATCGCCTTGCCAGTAGCGGGCACATTTCGCCTTGTCTGGCGTAAAATCTGGATCCGCGTCCTTTGTATTGCCCACCACGGACACTTCCGGCAGATGTATAATGCAGCGACACTCCGCACTTATATTCTAAACACAGCTCTGCTGCCACGGTGCTGAATCCAGTGCCTTCCTTGCACTTCATTCCGAGCAGCAGGGTTAGCTTTCTGGTCTCTGAGGTGTGTCTGTAATTGTGGCCATCAGTAGTGCATAAGTAACGACGATGTTCAGGTTCAGATTCAGATTCAGAGCAATTTTATTACATCTTATACATATACAACGAAAGAAACAATGTTGGATGGGCGCAAAAGCAAACGCTTAAATTAAAGCGCTTCTCCATGGAACTAAATTGCAATCACAAACAAAAGCAATGACATAAATAAACAACGAAAATGCTGTAAAGAACAGGTCTGTGGAGAACGATGGGCCGTGTAATGTGTGTGGCCAGTTGACAGTGAACAGAAATGAGTGAGCTGCGACTGCTGAACACTGAATCATCGAACACTGAACACCGACCGCCGAACAGTGGCGTGCAGGCGGGCCACTCCGCACGGTCGGCGCCGCAGCACGGCTCGCTGCGAAAACAGGCCCACAGCCCGCAGCCGGCGGCCAGCCTATCTAATCAATGTCTGATCGAACAAACAGTCACGACCTGCCGACGCCGTCGAACCGGCAGGCACAGTACGGCCGGCGTCCGCGGAGCCGGCCCCGGTCCTCCCGACTGGCCCGGTCGGCCCGGCCCGGCCGGATCAGCGAGATAGGCAGATCGCCAGACGACGATATATTACCCGCGGGCTGTTGCAGAGGTCAAAACGCGACGAAAACTGGCTAAATATTGCGGGTTGTTGCTCGACTTAATGCAGCAAAAAGCAGTGTTGACATATGATGTTCACCTCGCCAAGCTTCAGAGGATCATACACTGATGACTTTTGATATATGCCGAGTATGCCACTCGTGTGATAAATACTCGTCAACACCTAATGTGTGTTGCTTTTCAGCGCACATATTTAGAAGCTATCTCGCTTGTGTACCAAGCTTCTGTCGCTGTTTTCTTCGGCCCAGCAGCCCCTGCACCCATGCTGCCTCCTTTGGTGTGTACTGCACGGACGGTGCCTTCACCGCTGCAGCCGCACGCAGACTCCCGCCGACAGGTGCGGTGCAGCACGTGTCACTCGCTATGATCATACTGTGTCGCATGCTGTGGTCATCTTAAGGCGAAGCTCACTTCAAGCTCGTTTCAGATCCTTTCCCCTCGGTCGCCTGCGCCAGATTTCCAACAAGTTCTTTGTGGCGCCGATTTTGAGCGAACATACGAAGGAGTCTTAATCTCTCTCAGTCGTTCGATTTCTCCGCCGGAACTATTAGTCTTGCAGGATTGCATTAATCATGCAGATCGTTAGTTCGTTACCACATCTGGTTTTCCTCCGCGTCATTTTTCAAATAGGTAGCGGATGTTAAAATATAAAGGCATTTGTCAGGTAGTTCAAATATTCGACTAATCTAATTTTAATGAATGTTTTTATGCTGACACTGAGAAACAATAAATTATGTACCACATTATTGCGATGTGCTCAGTAGGTGTGCTGCTCCAGCGAAAGGTGACGTTGAACGTCGTCGTGCATTTTTTCACGCCGATGTTAGCGCAGCAATTCCACGAGACCCGGTGTAAAGTTTTGACAGCGTCGCAGAACGTGATCAAACTGCAGACGAGGTGGAACCTGAGAGGGTGTGAACCGGTCTTCTATCGGATCTGGGGCGGTGTGAACCGGTCTTCTATCGGATCTGGGGCGGTGTGAACCGGTCTTCTATCGGGTCTGGGGCGGTGTGAACCGGTCTTCTATCGGGTCTGGGGCGGTGTGAACCGGTCTTCTATCGGATCTGGGGCGGTTGAACCGGTTTTCTATCGGATCTGGGGCGGTGTGAACTGGTCTTCTATCGGGTCTGGGGCGGTTAAACCGGTCTTCTATCGGGTCTGGGGCGGTGTGAACCGGTCTTCTACGGATAACACCGCCTCCTGAGCTTCTACAAAAACGATCTGGAGTGGTTGAATAAGTTGTTTGCCAGGTTTCTTCTTTCTGGACTTCATAGACCGAAAATTTCCATGTAATGGCGGATATCGCTTAGCTTTGTGCTGTACTTGGACTTCCTCTATTTACTCAGAGTCTGGTTACCGTGCCCGAATAAGCAGCGTTGCGGCATAATCAAGTAACCTATCCAAAACCGCAATCGTGTTTCATTGTGAGAATCGCACAAAACGTAGACAGGCTTTATTTTATTTTTTTGCTTGTTTTGCATACCTGGCTTACTGTGCCTCCCTCATTCGTGACACGTGGGCACGATGCCGGTATGTTGTAAGTGCCCATGAATAAGGAAGCCAAGCTACTGAAAAGTGTCTATGAAAGGAGGCTCTTTTGCATGAGCTGCTAGTATTTATTATTTTTCGGCCTTGGAGGATTGTGGTTAGCTATTTTGCAACACAGAATGAGCCTTTCGTCCTTGCCTGTGTTACTTGCACTTTTAATTTATTCACGCCAAAAGTTATCCGCCCAATGTACACCATTATAGCAGTTGAATTGGATGAAGTGTTCAAACATCACGCTTTTCAATTGAGAAGTCAATCCTTTCATTATTTATTACCCTTCTGAGCCGACTTCGCCCGTCTCATCCACTCAATAACGACCCATAACTATTCGTCAAAACGTCTTTCCGGCTCCGTCACATATAAATGGCCCTTACAGTGTACTTCAGCTTTGACCGAATTTATTTCCATTGGCAATAACTCTTCATAACATCAGCCCAAGTCCCGAGTTGGCGCCACTCGCCGAGGGGATGAGCGGCCAGTGATAAATGGTGTCCTGAAATCATGCAATGTCGAAATTCCTACTTTTCCTCCGAATTGAGAGCCTGTATAAATCAGTGGCAGTAAATTTGTCTTGGCGCGGGCGGCGGCGCCGGCCTGGTGCCGGCCTGGTGCCGGCCTGGTGCCGCTGTCGTCGCCAGCACGGCTGACGAATGCCGCAGTTACCGACCGAGAGGACTTGCCGAAATGGCCGCGATGTATCACTGGGAGGGCGACGGCCGCCGCCGCCGCCGCCGCCCCCGCCCCCGCCCCGCCTGACGCCGGCGAGCGACGGACGAGGGCGGTAAGATACCTCTCCGTTACACACGGTGGTGGGCGGAGGAACGTACCCAATGACACCGGTCTGGTACAGTGGGCTGATGCCATCCTCACATAGTCACTCGTCCTCATCTCACGGTCATACGTCCTCATCTCACGGTCCCACGTCCTCATCACACTGTAACGGGTCCTCATCACACTGTAACGGATCCTCATCACACTGTAACGAGTCCTCAACACCATGCCACACGTCCTCATCTCACGGTCCCACGTCCTCATCACACTGTAACGGGTCCTCAACACCATGCCACACGTCCTTGTCACACTGTCGCACATCCTCATCACCATATCACACGTCCTCATCACACTGTAACAGGTCTTCCTCAATCTCACACGTTCTCCTGCCTCCTTCATACGTCCTTTCTGCATTTTCGCACGTCTTCATGCCGCTGCACGTCTTCATGTCCGCCGAACGCCGTCACACCTTCTCACCGTTTGGTCTCGAGTTGTTCTAACTCTCTCACACGTCGTCTCGTATTCCGATTCAGTTGCACCAGTCACACTTACTTAATCACGCAATGGCGAGAGGTCGGGTTAGCCAGGCTGGGCTGAGTGTGACGGTGGAGACAATGTCCTGGGTGGTCGGCTAAAAATACGCCTTTAAAGGGTTTGATCAGTGGTATCGCTGCTCATGCCGCACCGCACGGCACGAATGTTGCGCCATGAAACGAGTTTAGCCCATGTTCCTCTATGAAATGTGTACGATTGCATTGCACTGAATCGAGGGCATCACGGAAAACATGTGTTTATTTACAAATGCATGCATGTGTGAACAAAAATAGCTTATATCTTCCATTGTTCAAGGGATCTGCACAGAAACAAGTCATGCAAAATATGGTTGTTTGAAAGAGAACTATGCACTATAGTAACGGGCCTAAGCACCATTGTAACTTATCCAGACAAACGTTAGAAAGAAAACCGAAGTGCAAACACAAACACGACAAAAGCTTGCAGGATGGGCCAGGAATATTCATGTTGATGTCTTGTCCATTGTCCAGGATAAGATGCCGGTGTTGGGATGTGCTCTGGGAAGACCCCCATGTTGCTCCCGTCCCCTCATCTCCGCACTCCCACCAAGGCCGTTGCTGGCTGTCTAATGGCATGTCGGTGGCGTAAAAAGCATATAAATGAGCTGGCCTCTCTTTGTGTCACTAAGTGTACGTTGCACGAGATCCCGTTTTGGATCTGCCTAAAAGCGAATCACTTAGGATTAATGACACCGGCTTTGTCCACCCGTCTGCCATTCTTAAGCCCAAGCAAATGGACCCGCGCACCACATCGCTCGTCCAATCGATGCGTGCTCGTGCATACTCCCCGGCGGCGGTTTGCTAACCTCGTTTACCGCGGCAGTTCTGTCGGAGACGGCTCTGCGGCTCTGTTTAAAGGACATTGTCACCTCGGGCGGTAATGTAAAAAACGGTTAAAATAAACGTAAGGAAATTTGTGTCACTGATGGTATGGCTCAAACGTGCAACCACATAACCTAACAAGAGATATTAGGAAATTATTCTTGACTTACTTCCAACTCTTAAAAGAACTGCGTGATTATGATCCACTCTTTTTCGGCATGATTGCCGCCTCCTTCAATATTGCATGGAATTTGGCACACTTAAGTTCATTAAATTGAAAGTAAGTGTATTAAATGAAATTAAAATTCAATTGTTTATTAAATTAAAAAATAAATTGTTTATTAAATTTAATTAAAGTTTATTAAAATAAATACAATTAAGTTCATATACAAAATAAAGAAGTTCCCGAGGGCACGTTCTTCTATGCGTTTTTTTTGCATTTCTTTTGCGTTGCCAATCAGAATATTCAAATTCGCCGCAAAAGATGGACCAAAGCCGGGCGAACTCCCTAGACACAGTAAAGGGTATTGCTTACTTATCTTAGCCATATCATCTGCGAATCGTTTTGATTCATATTTTCGAAAGATGAGAGAGGACTGTGTTTGACTTAAAAATAAGTGAGAATAGAACTTTGAAAGGAAACCCCGAAGATAACATTCTTTTGTCGTGGCACTTCAAAATCTTAATTAAACTTTTCCTTCAAATGTCTTGAAGTGATGGCGCGATTCCAGTCCTAGGAGAGTCGGTTAGGTAAGGAAAAGTACTTACGGTTTTACTTAAACTAGTGCGCAAAAAATGTTCGAATGAAGAATGCAGACGATTGAGGTCGAAGTTTTTAAACGGCCTGGACTGGTTTAACATTGGAAACTGGCTCTAGCACATATACAATTTTATATTTTAGGTGACAATGACCCTTAAAATCAGCTCTGTTGAAGACGGCCCTGTGGAAGATGGCCTAGATAAAGATGGCTCAGTTTGAGACGGCTCTGTTGAATGCAGCTCTGATGAAGACGGCTCTGTTGGAGACGGCTCTGTTGGAGACGGCTCTGATGAAGACGGCTCTGATGAAGACGGCTCTGTTGGAGACGGCTCTGATATAGACGGCTCTGTTGGAGTCGGCGTCACGGCTATGTTGGAGACGGCTCTGTTGAAGACGGCTCTGTTGAAGATGGCCTAGTTAAAGATGGCTCAGATGGAGACGGCTCTGTTCAAGACGTCTCTGTTCAAGACGGCTCCGATGAAGATGGGTCATTTGAGGGGGGTTCTCGGTGCGGCAGTGGGAACACCCGGTCAGCTCTGCTAAGGCAAATCGGTCGAGAGACGTCGTTTGAAGCTGTCGAGTACCGAATCACCGATACCGGGCAAACTACATAAGCTCCTGGGCTGCTTGGTTTGCTGCGAGACACTCAACTCAGTGCAGAGCAGAACAATAGTGGTCGTTGTATTGATGTTCCTGCCGAGCTGGGGGAGTTATTGACACCCGCCCCACACCGTCGGGTGTTCGAACCACCCCACCCAGCCGGGCCGGGTGGACATCACACAGACACCCGATCCTCTGTGAGGCTTCGACGCGTCCGTGTGTGTGGGTCTTCTGCCCATTTTTTTTTTAATCCGTGTCCTGATCAATATATCCGCCCCACCCCATTGGATTCGATATGTAGTCACCACTTTGTCCCTGTCATGGGACGCTTACTCAATGTAACTTCTCATTCACCGGCCCTCTCTCATTCACCGGCCCCAACTATGCTGTCCCTCTCTCATTCACCGGCCCCAACTATGCTGTCCCTCTCTCATTCACCGGCCCCAACTGTGCTGTCCCTCTCTCATTCACCGGCCCCAACTATGCTGTCCCTCTCTCATTCACCGGCCCCAGCTATGCTGTCCCTCTCTCATTCACCGGCCCCAACTATGCTGTCCCTCTCTCATTCACCGGCCCCAACTATGCTGTCCTTGGTGTGTGGGCATGCCCGACCATGCCTTCCTTGTCTTCCCCTCGAGCGCCGGTCGGCCTTTTCAGTTCGGTGCGTGCTGTTTTTGGCGCAAACGCGCCAATTATGCGCACGTGCGTGCAGTAGCGTCAGCTGATGAGAGCCTGCGGGCCTATGGCACCGCTCTCAGCCGCGGGCCAGTCTAATAACTGGGGTATGTGAACAATGACAAAAAAACTAGCATCCTTCCTAGCTTCAGGGAATTGAATCCTTGCTTTATGAACCTCAGTACAAGTAACTGCATTCTTCCTGTCGAGCTCGAGGACTTGGCATTACCTATTAGCCACTTTTTCGGACATTTCGAAAGCTGAAACCTTCTTTAACTGCGCGATGCATTTGGGTCAGCCACGTTCTACGCATTTGCCGCACGGCGCGCGACATTTCATTCGCTGATTTTGCCTGTACTTCTGTACGCACGTCTGTGCTGCATATTTCGGCCATTTTTACGTCGCATCCTGCTGTGCCAGTGCTTGTCGCACTCAATCCCCTGAATCCCCCGGCGGGCTGGGAGCCAGCGGCGGCGTCGCTCTGGAATCCGTGTGCTCTCCACACCGCCGGCTCGGCGGCGAGGGCGGGGCGGGCACGCATTCCTGTCGACGGGGAGCCGGCCATCCTGCCGTCCCCACCCACGTGGCGTCGTGCGGCGCCGGCACCGTTTACGAGTGAGGAGGTGGCCTGTGTGTGCGCCAGCGGCCAGGCGTGTTTGGCTGAGGTCGAGGTCATTCGCCGCCAGTGGTGTAGGCGGCGTGGAGTCGCAGGGGATGGGTATGTGGAGGATGGAGATCCAATGGCGCCCTCACCTGCTGCTAGGTGGCCTGTCGAGCTGCCGTGCGACATTAAACACTCCTACAGGTTTGTTTCTATGTCACCATCTTTTTCATTATTATGCATTGCAAGTTTATTTAATTACCAAGCGGATACTATTTGTGGTTTGGTCATCGATTGCGAAAAACTTCGACAGAAGTTTCTGTGTTACGACGAATACATGTCCAACTGCAGTCTCATAACATACCGAGCATGGTGTCATGCGAGAACGGAGTGTCAACGTGTCTCCTCCACTAATGGTCTGCTCACTCACAAAACCAAGGACCTGGAAGCCGGAAGCGCATGTTCGCACTCGATATGGCAGCATTGCACGATACTCCGTTGTTGCCGAGTACCATTGTCACGACTTTCGCCTGCGTGTGACCTCTCGTCACTTAGGGCTTATATTATACCCAGTACCCAGCGCCCAGTCCCAGTCCCAGCGACGGGGCAGCGACGGGTCTTTTCCCCGACACAACTGTGCTGAACGGACTTAACGGTTGCTTGTCATCCGTTACCTTCATGGGCCTGTGTGACCTGACCAATGACCACCCCGGTCAGTCACCCGGCGGATCCTAGGGCCGGCGACCCAAAAGACTTTGTGCTATGGGGCCCGGCGACTGCCGGACGACGGGGCCTCGCCAGCCGTGTTGTGGCGACAGAGAGGCCCGCCCGGCACCTGTCGCGACCCTAGCCCCGGTTTGGGATCCTTTCTCCGGCCCCAAACCCGGTTCCGGTGTCAGCCGCGATTTATGAGAACAACCATACGCATTGAGAAAGGGTGAAGAACGATGCGATCCTACGGCGGTAACGATGCCGGCCGCTGAGCAAAAGCGGACGGTACCTATCTTGTTTTGTCATGGCTTATCTTCCCTTCGCTTTCGGTCCGCCTCTGGGTAGAGCTTTTACTGTGTACATAGATGGCGAGTCGGGCAAGAGAGGATAAATCACAAAGGGCGTGTCTCACCTGCGTAACAGCGATCACATTTGCCCCTTTTTGATGCGTGCTGATAGCGAGCTGCCATTGTTGACCACCGTTGCTGACGCGCTATATACGCTTAGCAGCCATATGGCCGTCCTGTTACTGCCATCATCCTCTGTTGTCATGCTCTCTCTCTCTCTCTCGCCACCACAGCGACGCACCTAGTTGCAGGGATGCCTGCTGTTCCGCGTCATGCTCGGCGTGCTTGCGGCGTGCCCGGTCGTGATGCGTCGTGCACGAGGCGTGGTCGTGCTCGCAGAGCACGCCGAGCGCGCCGTGCTCTCGGCTTCCTCGCGGCGTAGCCGCACTTGTGCCGGGCTGGCGTCGAGCCCGCCGTTCTGCGACATGCCCCGCCGTTCTACGACATGCCCCGCCGTTCTGCGACATGCCCCGCTGTTCTGCGACATGCCCCGCTGTTCTGCGACATGCCCCGCTGTTCTGCGACATGCCCCGTCGTTCTGCGACATGCCCCGCTGTTCTGCGACATGCCCCGCCGTTCTGCGACATGCCCCGCTGTTCTGCGACGTGCTCAGCCGATGCACGCCGTGCTCACTGCGTGTTGTCCGTGTTGTGTTCGTGTGTTGTGTTCGTTCCATACCCTGCTGTTGTGTGCCGTGCCTGCCGTGCCCGCGCGGCGTGGCGGCACTGTGCCCTGTGTGCCCAGCCATCTGCCAGGTGTCTGTCCGGCCATCCGGCGGCACTGCATACTGATGGTGCTGCCGCCGATCAATAGCCTCTCAGCGGCGCGGCCGACACCACGTGACCGGCCGCGCCGGACCCGGCACCGTCACGTGGCGTCAGCACGCCCGCCGCCTCCCACGATGCTGCTGGGAGAGACAGCATATGACTGCTCTATATCCATATGTGGGGTTATATCTTCCTCCGTACAGGCGCGTTGCAATGCTGGGTTTTGACCTTTGAGAGGTGTGGCAAGGCAGAGTCGCGTTTCGCCGTGGGTAGCGGGTGCTGAAGGCGTGATGGACGTGAAAGGCGCGGGGGGGGGGCGGTGTTGAGAGGGACGTGAGTACCAGTGGCGACATTTGATCGCCGCTACTGCTGCCGGTGACATTTGGATCAGCTCCGTCGCGTCCGGTACCGACACCGTCGCGGACAGGCGAAAAGCGGCAGCAGCTGACTGGATTCGAACCGGCGCCTCTGGTTCAAAACGTCAGCTGTCGACGAACAAGGGCCGGCGGCGTGACAGGCGTCCTGCGACGCCTGTCATCGCCCGTCCTGCGAGCGGATCAGAGCGCGTTGTACTAAGCTGACTTCGGCAGACTCAGGGTCTTATGAATTCCTGAATAGTGATGAAGGAATCGAATTCTGACGAATGAATCTCGTCAGTTCGCGGGCTACCTTTGTGAGCAGATTTGATAGTCAGATGTCAAACGTGGCTTTATGCACCATTTGTCTATTTTGCAATGCAAAATGGGCGGTTCTCTCGTATGGGCAAATGAGTCACTGACCTTTCCTTGAGCTGGCCGAAACTTTGACCCTGTGCTGTCAAGGGGCTGTTCATAAATTGCGTTTCGCTCCTATGGGGAGGAGTGTTGGTTTTCAGGCGCTTAACGCATTGGAACCCAATGTTAAAAGAGCGTAACATGGGAGTATGGTGGGTCAAAAATGACCAAAATAAGCGTGACGTAATTTATGAGCAGCCCTCAACGTAACATTTACGATCGTCCTTCATCTCTTGCTGCCCTTTCAGCATCCCACTGCCCTTGAGGGCTTCAAATAATCGGCTATATATCTGCACGGTAGCCACGAAATCGACCATACATTTGATCTGCCAACCTAACGTAGATCAGACATTACCATTGGAATTGGCCGTCTGGGTCCTTTGTACCGTTCGCATGACGGCTGCAATCACATCCCAACGCCCCCGCCGTGCCGTGGAACAGACATCGCTCCGGCCCCGGACCTCCGGAGAAGATGGACATTTGTTCAGGTCGCGAATGGAGACCGGCGGCGCTCTCGGTAACCGATGGCGCTCTGTCGTGGGCCCAATGGGACTGGTCGGACCGTTTGAACAGTTTGAGCCGGAGGTAAGGTGGGACCTGTGCCGCGATCAGTGCGCGATCCGTGCGCGATCCATTCGCGATCTATTCGCAATCCGTTCGCGATCCGTTCGCAATCCGTTCGTGATCCGATCCGCGACAAGTGCAGTGCCGGCTCTGGTTGGTGGCCTGGTGGGACTTCTTAGATCGGATAGACCTGACTCTGGTGACCGGTGGGCCTGGTGAGACTGGTGGTGGGTCCGGATGGCGGAACCGGTGGAACCTGTGGGTCCGGATGGCGGAACCGGTGGAACCTGCGGGTCGGGATGGCGGGACCGGTGGATCCTGTGGGTCCAGACGGCGGGACCGGTGGAACCTGTGGGTCCAGACGGCGGGACCGGTGGATCCTGTGGGTCCAGACGGCGGGACCGGTGGAACCTGTGGGTCCAGACGGCGGGACCGGTGGA
>JARFNZ010203409.1:0-15290 GCA_031763405.1 Balanus nubilus
TTGATGTGTCTGTATGAATATGTATATATCTTAAGATGTAGATTGGATGAGTCGGCCGATGGATTGAGTATTATATGTGATGGCGTATAGATAGAGACGGGATACGGGTAATGTGCGCCGCTGCCATGTAGTTGCAACCGAGATTATTATGATATGGTACGCTGATACCTGAGTTTTCTAGGCGTTACGTTATCTTGTGACACATTGTTTTATAGTAATGCCCCTTTATATCGGGCTCAAAATTCGAAGTTGAAAATTCATAGTGTGCTGTCCCTATTAAATGGTATGTGATCGAATATAAATATTGTGTAGGTAGTGTGATCGAAATAATCGCCACGATTATGAAACATTACTCTTTTTTTAAAAAGGCAGTTAGAAAAACGTCGTATCGAAATATTGATTGTTTGAAATGTTCACTGTTTGATAAAGGCCTATGGCCGAAATATTACGGAATAATAACGTTTTTTGGTAACTTTGTTTTTTTTCAATTATCTTCGAGGAAAACGTCATAGTATTCCGTTTATTAATTTTAACATATGATGATTATTTATTTAATAAACCACGGCCGATAAGTCTTTCTGTGCTTTTGATATAGCTTGGCGGCGCGGGATAAAACAATTACACCACTCGCGAGTATAAAGATGCATTAATCGACTGGCATATTTATACTCGCTCTTGGTGTGATGCATAATCAAAATATTTGCTTCAATTGGCTTTAAAAAGTTGTTCAGCGGCTTGACTATTATTTCCAATAGCCTTTAGCCTTTAAAGCCATTAGCCACGAAAGGTTGTTGCTTCCAATACACCAATGTGTTAATTCCAATGTGTTAAAATACATCCCTTGCTTTTTTGTTCCTCTATAAGAACGAATACTTATTTAAGCCCATATTGTATAACCTCTAAGTTTGCTATCATGATATTATGCTCAGAGAGGCCTGTCCAATAAAGCCGGTAATGTTACCACCTGCCACTGGTGCGGCCAGTCGTCCTTCCTCCGTCTCAGCGTCTCGCGTTCGGCCCTTCGCCGGTCGCCCGGCGCCTGTCGCGTTGGTTCGTCGGTCCGTCGGTCCGTCGCTCCGTCGGTCTCGGCACCGCACCCCTCTCCTCAGTCGCGCCCTCGGGCGACGCCGGTCACGTGACCCATCTCGGAGCCGCAATCAAACTGTGTTTGCCCGGAGCAAACAGCCACCCGGGCCGGATCACGATTGGTCGCCGATCGGGCCGGCTGTGTGACGCTCGGATCGCGACGCCGTCGGCCGCCCGCACCCCTCACCCCCCCCCCCCACACACACGGAGAGGGGTGAGATCGGGCCGGGCAGCAGCCGGAGAGCGCCGGCCCGAGGCCAGAACGGCGCGGTGGAGGCCGAGTCGAACGACATAATGCGTAATGCGTATGAGCGTGCTTAGTAAGAAGATGCGTCGTGAAACTGGGTGAAACGTTCAACGTGTGTTTCGGTGGGGTGCGCGGGGTTCTGTGTGGTTACTCCCAGTGGTTAATAATCTTGTTTGTCTGAAATGCGCAGAAAATACCGCCCACATCAGCTGTTCTTTGCTATTTTCCTCCCTTTTTGTCGAGCTGGGCACGACTTTTGTTTAGTGCTCCATGACAACAGAGTCTTCTGTACTTCTTACCAGGTAAAAGTACTGTGAAAGAAACCTTTTACATAGTTTTATTCAATGTATAATCGCATTTCTTTTCCGTCCTTCATTGTTCCTTTCAACGTCAACGACGAAGACCCAGTTATTGACGTGATTCCAAGGTTAATATTTAAATGTCTCTCACAAGCTCCGCCCATTTGGTTAGCTGGATACCTCGGACCACGTTTGCACTTAAATGTGACGTTGTTTTCGGTAAAAACGAAAGCTACGGCAAGTGAAATATTAATATGCTATTCCCTTGTAGCACACAGCTGTGGCTAATTCGGCAACATCGACCGACCCAGTCATTGCTATCGAACTGCCGCACCAAATTAAGTATCAGATGTGTTCTTTGGTCAACTGGAAAGTCGATCGCAAAGTACCGCGGAGCCGCACACAAACACCCACCAACATGGTGTCCGCTATCAGTTGGTATTTTCAGAGCGTGCTGGAAGCCCGCCAGAAATTGCCTTGTTGCCCATTAAAGTGGTCGGAATGAGTTCCGACTATTGTGAGCCGAACTCTCCGCGGCTCCGTCTCACCACCATCGTCCGCAAAACTGAAAACTGACGCCGTGACGTCACACGGCTGGGAGTAACGTCATTAGGGGGTGATGAACGTGACTGCCGTGCAGAGGATGGTGACGTGACGAGTGACGCCACAGGACGGCATCTCGGTGGCGGTCTGCCAGCCGGGTGGTAATGTACCAACTATCTTAACCTTAGTTTGGCATTATTTCACAGTATGTAGGTAATTCGTATGGTGTGCAAAACTCTAAAAATACATTCCATTTCCACATGCGGTGCTGCCCATTGCATTCACACATATCGACTATGTATGTATTGTCAGCGAAACCTACCTCCCCCTGGGTTGCGAACGCGGTCAGCGGTGACGAGTCACTTCATTCCGGAACGGACTCAATATGGGCAGCGTTGCAGCTGGGTTACGATCGCTCGAACAGTGTCGGTGTACCTTCTGTCCCCCGAGCCGTGAGCCAATAAATTATTTGGCCACCTATGCTCCCTAATTGACACTCTCTCTGTGTCGTCAATAATGCACGAGCGGCCCCCTGCTGGAAAAGAAACCTGTAAATCAAGCCAAACTACCATAACTGTCCAGCTCCTCTATTTTCGTGGAACATAAAGGAGCAGGGGGTCCCTCTACAGTTCTACATATGCCTACCTGGAACCTCTTGGCAAATATACCTACCTCCAAACCAGACTTGCAAATGATTCAGATTTAGTTTGTTTTATTGAATTCATTTTTTTACCTGAATCATTTAAGAATCGATTCACCTCCTCGAAACCTTGTCATGAATTATTGATTGAATAATTCAAGGGAATGCAAGGGTTTTGAAAATGTCAGCTAAAAGTATTTGCTTGTGTGGATATCAAAGCTTAATATTTAAGATAAATTATATGAAAAAACACCTAATTCTGTTTTATAATTAAGCTAGTATCTCAACATGAAAATTGTAAGTACCCTATGTTTTGTCCAGCACTATGTCCTAATGCCTTTCTCTTATCAAGATGTTCGAAAATAACTTCAATAATTTAAATCCGTAACTCCGACGATTGCATCGCCAATTATAAAATATTTGTCTTCCTGTTTCAACTTTTGCTTCCCATTTCAATTCTTGATTAATCCTTCGAATGTTATTTCTAAATAGTTAATCTTTCTTTCTCTATTACACACACATAAGTCGCTAGACGAGTACCAACTGTACACAATCTTTCAGACTTTTAGAGGGAGAGAGTTTTGAGGTACGGCAGCCAAAAAACGTAATAATAATGCAGCTTTTTCACTTTCAAGCGATTGTGTGTGTTTGTAAGTGAATTTTCCATCTACGTGAATGTCATTTGTCTTTTATCTTGCGTGAATACCGGGGATAATATGAAAATAAGCCACTAGGTTCGACGTGTTTCGAAGACATACTGGTCTAAAAAGTATACCTTGAAAACAAGTACTCGTGGAGCGCAAACCTCAGTTTCTGAGTGTGTTGCGTTGCATGCAGACAAGATATAGCAAAATGGTTTGAATCTACTATATAGTTTATTGTCCTGCGTTTAAATTCATCGTTAACTCCAAAAAAGTGGAAAAAACTTACATTCTCTTGAATACAAAGAAAATAAGGTGATTGAATCATTCATAGCACAAAAAGATAATACTTTTTAGTGGGACAGCATAAACGTTACAAAAGATGTTACCCACATTCATAATGAGTATTAGAACAGAGTCAACCCATGTCAAGATCACTTTCAGCACCTTCACTTGGTCTGTAAACACCCTCATTCCTAATGTAGGTATGTACTGTTTTTGCACTTACGCGTTAAAAATTATTGTGGCTGAACCATTCATGAATGACTGATTGAATGAATCATTCATGAAACATTGATAATTCATGTGAGCTTGTGAATCGTTCACCAGTAGTAGTATTTATTGATTTAATCATGATTGTATCATTGATGTTTGCCTGTTAAATTGTTAATCACTCTGATTCGATCCATGAAATTTGTAATAATTCACAAGTCTGCTCTAAACAGCTAGCAGTGAAGCAGTATACCATACCATACCATGTCATACCTATCCATAGTTTGTTTTGAATATGTAGCTTACAATCGAAATAGTAGACGCTTGGAGTAACACGGGCGATTTTGAAATATAACAGTTCCAATCGACCAAAACACAATCACCTAGCTTTGACCAATGATTATTCTAACCTGATCGATGCCCTTCTTCCGTTGAGCCTCACGAGCCACAGCCCCACTAACCACAAAAACACTGACCCGGTAATATCCTTGAACCGGATGAACTCCATAGTTCAGCCTATTCGGCCAACTTTTTGTGGAAGTTTTTCAATTTGCTCGGCTAACAGTTCGATAGGCGAGTCGTTAATTTCGCGGCGCTGCCGTCGCCACCAGCCGCGGTGACGATGACGGGCCCGCTTTTGACGGAGGGCCGGGAAGCCACCAAGCGCCAGCTCCAATGGCGCCCGTTCAGGTCGAGTCCTTTGATGACCGCGCCAGTAACAAGGCTGCCGGCTCCTGATTAAATCTCCGGCCTATTGATGACGAACCTGGCGGCTTCGGCGTCTGTGTCCCAGTGAAAAGGCGGAGCAACTTAGAAAATTAACACCGTTTTTTCGGAACTCTGGGTGTATTATGTCCTGAAATAACTACATTTATTCCAGAGCGATCACTCTCTTTTGTTTAGGAGGAATCGAACAAAGTTCAAGCAACTGCTCTGCGTTCTCCCTAGGGGACTGACTACCCTTTGGAAAGGAAGCCTCTCAAGTCGTCACCCTTCCCTGTCCGGTGCCGGTGCCGATGTGATGCAGGTGCCCCCCGCGGCGGCGAGCGCTGGCGGTGACGTCTCCCTCCGACCGCCTCCCGCCGCGGCCGGCCTGGCATGACGGGGCAAGCGTGTTACAATATTGCCTCTGCCGCCGGGTAAACAGAACTGTGGCGCATTCTTGGCAGCCGGAACACCAGCCGAGCCGCCCAGGTG
Source organism: Balanus nubilus (assembly GCA_031763405.1). Taxonomy (NCBI): domain Eukaryota; kingdom Metazoa; phylum Arthropoda; class Thecostraca; order Balanomorpha; family Balanidae; genus Balanus; species Balanus nubilus. Next base: position 5,146 of record JARFNZ010203409.1, read on the forward strand.
AAACATGTCCCGCGCTTGCTGCACTCTTGTCCGCTGCCCAACGGAAAACACAATGCTATATGTATTCCGGGTCCGAGGCTGTTTTCTTTTCGGGAGATGAAAACAGGGACATTATTCCGTGGTCAAAACATTAGGTAGACATAAGTTCTTGGAGTTTAATTAAAAGGGGACGTTAGTTAGAAAAAAAGGCGCACGGTGATATAACGCAGTTGTAACAAGAGAGCGATGGACCGGCGCTATGTCGCTCAATGGACAACCTGTTGACGTTCCGGCTCCCTGGAGGTTCGTGAAAATGACCTGTTGACACCGTCCGTCCGCAGACCACCGACGACCAGCGCCAGATCCCATCAGCCACGGCCTCCCTCACCACGACCTCACCACGTGACACGGGTCCCCTCCCCTCTCCAGGCCGGCCACGCAGCCGACGCACGAGCTTGTTACGCGGGTGGTGGTCGCTCAGTAAAGGCCAGCTAACGACGTGCTGCCGGCAGTCATGGTCCCTCTCACCTGGTTTTACCGGCCGGCCCATACATGCTACCATCGACCGCATGGCCGGCGCGCGCCACCGCTGCCTCCGCCGCGCCGCCGTCGCCGCCGACAGTCGGACGACGACACCGGCGCGGCGACGGCCGGAGGAGGACCTGTAGAAGACGGCGCCGTCGTCCCCCGCATCGGCTGGGAGCGGCGAGCGGAGCGGCAACGCCAGACGATTCGGCGGAGGGCTTCAGGCAGTCCTTGCCGATTTGAGGAACGCCAAGGCAATCAAAACAAATTGTCCTACCGGAGGGTTTACACATCTGGCAGCCGACATAAGCTATCGCCAGACTGAGAGTCGTGACTCGTCTGGACTCGCTGGACTGTGGTCGGTTCTGCCGGACCAAGCGGCCGGCTCGACGTGGGTCAGGTCAGCGCTCTCCCGGGTCGGTGGTCCTGCCGTGGCCGGGTCAAGGCCGTCGCCGCTGACTGGCCGGCAGTGCATTCAAAGTGTATTGATTAGACAGCACAGCGGGCCGGCTGCCGGCCTGGCCGACTCTGCCGGGCGGACGGGAAGGCCGGTCTGACCCGGGTCCCACCGACCAACACCGGCTCGTGCAGACATCAGCAGGCCGACACCGAGCTGACCTCCCGGCCGACATCGAGCTGACCTCCCGGCCGACATCGAGCTGACCTCCCGGCCGACATCAGGCCGACACCGAGCTGACCTCCCGGCCGACATCAGGCCGACATCGAGCTGACCTCCCGGCCGACATCAGGCCGACATCGAGCTGACGTCCCGGCCGACATCAGGCCGACATCGAGCTGACCTCCCGGCCGACATCAGGCCGACTTGCTGCTGACATCGGATCGACCTGCCGCTGATATAGAGGCTCGAGTTTCCTGCGCTTCTTATGACGTATCTGCAGGTCAGTCACGTCGAAAAAGTCGTCGTAGTGAGTGCATTATCAATAGTATTACTTTATTTGCTTAAATGTTACTAGCTATATTCGTGTTTTACCGGTTCATGAACCATCTAAGGTGTTTTTAGGCCGTCTGTCTATCTTAAAATGGTTTAGGGTCTGGGAAATGGTCTTTATGATCAGTCTCAGTGATATGCAGGGAATGTTTAACATTGAAAATACGTGAACCTTGTGTTGTTCCAAACTAAAAAGCAGCAACTGGAACACATGTAATCTCCCTAGTTATGTAGTGTTCCTTCAACAACGTGGTACCTTAACTGAAACAAACGCACATGTGCAAGCTCACCCTCAGTAAGAGTGATGACCGCGAGATTGCGGCAAGCCTAACTAGGTGCTTTGCTGGCGTTCCAGTCAGGGACTGCAGCTCAAGGGCGAGCGAACGTTGATCAGGAGTAGTGTCGTGCTTCAGCAAGCTTTAAGCTAGCAACCAAACAAGGATTGCCGGGTTTCTCATACCTAGTTGGCTTTCAGGTTTGCTATAGACTACACGTTTCATAATTTATGATACATGTAGTCTTTAACAACTCTTAAGAGCTAACTAGGGTTGACAATGGGCGCAAATTGACCTCAGCAGTCGTCCGGCCTTTAAACCCCAATTAACGAACAATATCTAGGGTTGACAAGCCTGGTATTACCTAGTTAGCATATCTTTATTATCTTTAATTTAGCATTTAGCTAGTTAATGGGTCTGTCCCACCTTCCTGAAAGTTGTCAAATATGACTGTATTATGTGTCAAAATGTCAGGTAATATATGCTAACCACATGTTTAACCCTCGCCATTGTCGGGGGCGGGGGTGGTTGCAACCCCCTAGGTTTTTCGGGAATAACTCGCGTAAAAAAACGCAGATTACGACGAAATTTTCGGTACCCCGGTATTGCTAAACTTTACATATATCCCCAAAAAATTAAATCGTGAACCTGATGACCCGTGACCTGTGACCTTTTCTCAAGGTCATGTCAAGCGCAAATGGCGTTCTGCGGCATATCGATGCTTATAACTCGCGCACTTCCTGATTTGTGATGTTCAGAAGTACACAAACAGGTGTTACCATGTGACATCCATGGTTTACAATGAGGTTACGACCCCTCAAAGGTCAATCGAGGTTACTAGTCTCTGATGACCTCGGGTGACTTTTTTTTATTTCCAGAGCTTTTTTAGGGTGTTTTTATGCGCTGATTTCGAAGTTCACATTCATTGTACACAAATACTCTGATGACCTCGGGTGACGTTTATTTCCAGAGCTTTTTTTAGGGTGTTTTTATGCGCTGATTTCGAAGTTCACATTCATTTTACACAAATACGGGTTCATGTTAGGTCATGATATATCACAGGTCAAGCCAGGTCACTGACTTCAGATGAACTAAATTGTAACATTTGACCTTGTACTTGAAATAAAGGTCAACTGAGATCTGGATGGTGTCAAAACACATTCTACAGACCAAATGAAACGTCTTCATCTATAAGAGCGAGGCTCTAGCTTGATAAGAAGTCATTCTATTGGTCAAAAATTTGTGACCTGACTTAGAGGTCAGCAAATGATACAGGACCTAAAAGTCGGATACCACCGTCTCTCTCTCTCTCTCTCTCTCTCTCTCTCTCTCTCTCTCTCTCTCTCTCTCTCTCTCTCTCTCTCTCTCGTCTCTCGTCTCTCGTCTCTCGTCTCTCGTCTCTCGTCTCTCGTCTCTCGTCTCTCTGCGTCATGCAGTTGCTAGCGCGGCTGGGACGTTCTGTTCTAAGAACAATGCACGTTGCTAACGGTTTGGGTTTTCACACCGTTAGCAAACCGACCTTATGACGCAGAAGCGGCACGGAAACAATTTAACAGCCCCGCAGAGGGATGTAATTGTAAGTTTGACGGAGACTGACTCAAAATCACAAGGATCCTGGCCGCAATTTGGTCTGTCACTTTGGTCTCAAAACCAAAAGAAAGACGCAACCAAAGGATCTTGTCACACAAGTTCATGATTTCCCTGCTTCACCGATGTCCTCTATCAATACCCTCCCTCGATAGTCTCTCACACATCGTCCCAAACCAGCCTACAGCTGACAACCGGCCATTAAGAACGGACGCTCTTCACCCGACGGAGCCATAATTGCCGTCTTTAATGAGCGACCGGTGCCGGTGCCTGCGCGTGACCTTCCTTCTGTTGGGCCGCCGTCCTCGTGCCGCGACGCTGCGTGCGCGTGCCCCCTGCTGGGACCCTGCTGAGACCCCGTGCTGGGACCCCGCTGCGAGACCGGCTCTGCATGCGGTGGGTCCACGACGCCGCTACAATCACCGAGCTAGCTCTTCTGGTGGCCTCTAATGAGACTGACCCCGCCCTGGCGCCTCTTTCATAGCGCTGAGTCGCTGAAGCTACGTTCGTCTGATTTCACGGACAAATATAGGCAGAAAGTTCGCCTCAACTTATCTCTAGGTGTGTTGAATCTTTTGACAAATTTGCTGCTTGCAATTCTGAATAGATGAGCTATATCAAATGGCATGATGTAAGTTCAAACTTGTGAATTATTCAGAAATTTTGTGAATGATTCAATCATGATTCACGGGCAAGCATGAATCACTCATGAATGATTCAATCACAATAATTATCAATGCTCTTGCGTAAGGGTTAAAACAGTGCATACGTTCGTAATGAGGGTGTTTTCAGACCAAATAAAGGTGCTGGCCTGTGTTGACTTGTTTAATCTTGACATGTGTTGACTCAGTTTCATTCCCCAATATGAAGATACCACCTTCTTTTGTATAATGTCTGTTGTACCCCTCCCAAAAGAAAGAACGAAGAATAATGATTCGTTGTATTATGAATGATCACCGTATTTTCTTTGTATGAATGATTCATTCAGTGCTTGATAGCAGGATTGCGAGGTGAATGAAGTCATGAACGATTCATGTAAAATATGAACGATTCAATCAAAAAGAATGGTTTAATCAGAATCATTCACAAGTCTGGTTAAGTCTCAAGTTAGAATAATGTATTCAAGTGTTTGTAGTTTCTTTGATTGTCCTTCATTAAACATCCCTCAGTAGCCAACGCCACCAGCCCCACCCTCGTCAGCCCGGGTTTTATGGCGACGCATTAATAGGCACGTGGCTGCGTATTTATCACCCACTCCTGAACAGCCGACCTTCCTCGCAGAGGAGGCGCTCCACACAGCGTATCACGTGTTTGTGCTACGAACTTGGAAGCGTGCACGCGTGCAAGGCGCGACGCACGAACGGATATCTTATTTCCGCAGCTGGCAGGCTGTCGCCAGCTGCGGAACGTGTCTAGTGACGCTGAAAACGGTGCCGCCTCGACGTCTTGATTAGGGCTCGCGGGGAGCCTTATGGTGTTGCAGAAGCGATCAGCTAGCGTGGTTGTTAACACCTCGTCGGTGAACGATACCATCACGTTTCCTGTGCTGAATGGCTGTGAAAGACTGTGTGCTGACTTATCGTTGCTATTACTGGTTGTTCATTATTGTCTCGACATTTTTTAATGCCTGGTATCGTCTATGTTCCTGTACCGCTTGTACTTCTTGTAGCTATTCATAAGCGGTTTGGATTAATGTTTAAATTAGCGTAAAAAGCGTCACTTCTCAGCGCGTTGCCCCATTTCGTTTTCTGTTTGTGCACTCAGGGAGATATATCAATATACTCCTTTTCATTCATGTTGCAACACTCCCAATATCTATTCATTTTTTTTTCTTTAGATTTTTCTTTCTTTGGATCGATCGCTTTTTAGGCCAGTTATTCCAGCGCAAACTGACCAACGGAGCCTCTCATCCTCAGCCAACAACAATGATGGCCGGTCAGTCACAAATCACCTTGCCGATGTTCAGATTGTGTTCACAGTTCACGTACGCAGCGGACGGTGTCCGTTTTGTCCCGTAGTCGCTGGCCTGTTTCATCCACCTCTGGATAAACCCTTCCCAACCAAGTCCGCCGGCTGTCTTCTCTGGTCCTAAGCGGAGTTCACACTGAAGTTACGGGGGCCGAAAGGCATCTGCCACCCGGCCTTTTACCGGACGGTCAGTCCAACAGATCGAAGTTGAATTTGGTTTGCCAAATTTAAGTCAACATTTGAGTTTGAATTTACCAAATTCAGCTTCCATCCGTCAGACCGGCACCTGGTAAAGAGACGATGGCAGACGTGTTTTGGCGTCCGCCAACCCCAGTGTGAACTCGGCTTTACAGGGACCCCTGAACCTCAGCCATCGTCCCCGGACTTCCCCTGCCTTTACGGCCGAGCAATGCCGGCGTATGGATCCTACAAGGAGCCACACTAGGTCACAGGGCCACAGAGGTCACACGGGGTCACACTGGTCACGCGGAGTCACGCAGCGCCGTTCGGCAGAGCGCCTCTGTATCGGTGCTAACGGCCCATTGTCCCGCCTCGCGTATAACGTCTGGGAACTGTGGTGGCGCCAGCATGCCACCCTGGTGCACTCTCCGAACCTCGATAGGCCATAGACTGCACAGCGAGCCTGCGTGAACCACACGGCTTGCCAGACATTGTCAGAAAAATGGGTCATTGTTGGAAGCTTTCGGGAATTAATATTTATTCCGTGTTATGCAACAGCAACAGTGCAGCCCAGAAATCTGTTTGTCGAAGTGGCTTACTATGTCGGGAAAAGCAACGTGCACAAACAACATACAGGCTGAGTCCAAGAGATTGAAACTGTATTGTTTTTAAAGACTATACCTTATCACTCGTATGTGTGGTATTGATTGCATTATGCAAATCTACTCTAAATTATGTTGAACTTTTTTTTTGCTTTTCTACGATTTGCGGAGCGTACGCCATAGTAGAATAAATGTGAGTCACTAGGTGCCGACCCTGACATGCGCGATGACTTCATCGTCTCGTCACACCGCAGGCCGCGTGCTTAGCTCCAGTATCTGGCAGGCCACATGTGAAGCAGATGCGGCGCGTCTTTGTGTCTGTCATGGCCGTCCTTGTGTGGGGAATGTGGAGCTGTATGCACGGCTGCAAACTAAGAAAGATGGTTTCCGTTGTGGGTTTTGCTCCTCGTTGATGTGGCTCAAAATCAACAAGGTGAAGGTTATTCTGCGTAAAGGTCTCGCTTCTCTCATTCTCTCTGCACCCTATCTGTCTTGATTTTCGGTGAGTCTCTGCTGTTATTCGCATAGTGAAAGCCGAAAGGGCTTAGTAATTAGGGTTTTGGGGCGCGTCGACTGTATAGGTCAATAGGTCATGTTGCGCTCATGACTGATCTTTAGTAACTTTGTGAGGGTCTTTGACCGAAAGGGCTTCAGATGTGCTGAGATGTTTAGTTTTGAAATCGACGCTATCATTAGCGTTTTTATTAGTATCATGATCATAAGCATGTCCGCCTGTTGATGACCCAACATAATCTCTCATCACAGACCCCGTTCACGACCATTTACTCCTGATTTGCCTCCCCCGCTCTGCTATCCTCGAGATCCCCAGCGTTCAGCGGGGGTCATCGGAGGTCGCAGAGGCCCTGACCTCTGATGTCCATCGCCGTGTCAGCCCGTAGCCGGCACGGCTGGCTGCGTCGGGTGATGGCCGCACGGCTCACTGGGCACCTAACCGAGCACGACGGAGACGCTTCACAGTGCTACTCCTGCTCATGCCACCGGGCGGAGATGGGCAGACTGCTGCTCCTGGTGGGGAGATAGGCAGACTGTTGCTCCTGGCGGGGAGATAGGCAGACTGTTGCCCTGGTGGTGTGATAGACAGACTGTTGATCCTGGCGGGGAGATAGGCAGACTGTTGCTCCTGGTGGGGAGATAGGCAAACTGTTGCTGCTGGTGGGTAGATAGGCAGACTGTTGCTGCTGGTGGGGAGATAGGCAGACTGTTGCTCCTGGTGGGGAGATAGGCAGACTGTTGCTCCTGGCGGGGAGAAACAAGCGGGCAGACCTTTCCTGTTCAGTGTTCAGCCATGGCAGGGTCAATCACCACCAATCAATCACCATAGCGCCGCCTCCAGTTCTCCGGCGACCAAGACACGATTAATGGCAAGTGTCTTTCTGGACGGCTACCGGATGCGTTTCGCCTCCTCTGGAGATTTCTTCGGCATCTCTGGAGACGCTCGCCCTGTCACGAAGAACAGTCACGTTGTTGTGTGTCAGCTTCCGTTCGTTTCGAGACGTCGTCGCCCCGTTTTGGGACGCCTTCGTCTCCGTTCCGGAAAGGCTCATCGCTCGCCTTGTTTGGGGCGCCGCGTCGCGTCGTCCGCGATGCCCTATCTCGTTCCGCCCCGCTGGACACCTGAAGAGTGGTCACCATCAGCGGTGGGTGGGCGGAGTCGGTGGCGACGTCACGTAACGTGACGTTGACGAAGCGGTGTCCTCCTTAATGTCCCTTCTGTGACGTGATGGGCGTCACGGCAGTATCCTCCGGGACGTCCGTGAGGAGGTGCCTTTCGGGGAGGACGGACGTGACGGACGGAGACGGGCGGAGACAAACGGAGATGGACGGAGACGGAGAGAATGGATGCCCGAGCGTGGTTGGTGGCCGGATACTGGTCGGGGGCTTCAATGGACAATGACAGGTGGACATCGACATTGGAGAACACCGGAGTGGACAATAACGGTGACTTTGACCTGAGTGGATAGTGGCAAAATAGTTACACGACCGGCTGGATGGTGCTGATCTACCGTGGGTAAAAGCGAACGAAACCGTAAAATCGGAGCCAAAGTGCGGAAATCATAATGGCATCGTGGGAATATAAGTGTTAACGATATTTTGTAACCGAATAAAGCGAGTCTATAAAAAGGAGAATTCTAATCTACGTGGTCTGTCACTTGAGTGGGATCAGTGGTATCAGTGGCAACGTGACCGTGATCGTGATCAGTCCGGACTACCACGGTTCATTTGCTGACTGTTGTGATGTGCTGTCTCTACTGTCGACGGTAACCATTTGCGGCTGACGTGACGCAGTGCAGACAGTCACAGTTTGGTCAGCTGTCAACGACACCCGCTGGTGTGTGGAGATTTGCAAGGCGGGCGCGTGCTGTCGGTGTGAAGGCGTTCAACTGGACACTATTCGTGCACGGCTGGTTGCATGTCGCACAAGTGCACACAAGTGCCTTGGTCTCGAGCTGCTAAAATGTATTGAGCTGTTCGACATCCTCGGGTTTTGTTAATTTGTTTATTTTCTCTTATTGCCAACATGGCCATTGCCATGCCATCAGGCATGTCGAGAAGAAATCGAAAGGGTTTATTTGAGCGTATCAGCGACCAGTATTACGATCTCGAATGTATTTGCCCTTTTTAGTGGAAAATAACACTCTGTATTGCCCAGTCGAGCGTCCTGGAGCCCTGAATCGACGCCCTGAATCCAACTTTTTGAATGGTGCACCATCCATCCAACTCTTTGATATCGGGATCGGTGCGTTAAATTTAATGGTTGCGATCGTCGAGCCGTTACTTGTTGACAGCGATCGTTGTTCACTAACGTCCAATGGAATGCGGCAGGGTTCGTTGGGGCGCGATTCCGTTTGAACTTCAGGAGTCGGTTGAGAGCTAGCGAGGCCTTGGATTGTGCGGGGGAGGTTGGCCGGCGTGGGATGAAGACGCGTCGTGAATGAGACGACTCGTGAATGGTGCGCAGTGAGTTATCGCCGCTGGATGAGACGGGGCGTGATGGATGAGATGCGCCACTTCTTCGGCGCCACTTGTGCGCCACTTAACGTCGCATTCGCCGCGAAATGTGATTAAGAAGGAAGCGAATGGATTGGAAAAGAAGGGAAGGAGACGTTCATTGTGTCTGGCCGACGACATGTGGGGTCGGGATAGTTGGTGACAGGCTGTATTGGATTGTGATGGCGGTGATCGTAGATTCATCAATCATCGAAGCCTCTTACGAGCGGACTCTCATAACAAAGAAACCGAACGTTAAGGCTCGAGGGCCTCCGGTAGCCGTTGCGGACAGTCGCCGAAGTGGCCGTTGCTAGGCTCTTTCGTTATCTACCTGGTTTGGTTCGAAGTTTGGTGGCGTAAATTAAATCCTGACTGCTCACTTTTCAAAAAAATGACTACATGAATTATTTCCATATTTTCCTCATGCAACATTGTCTCCTGTTCTCGCTTGTTTCCTCCACTATGGAGTTTTGTCCGTTGCACTGAATACCGTGTTTCTTCCCGGCATCTTCCCCAGGAATACAGCACGACGGGCTCCTCCTGCGAGGGATGGCGACCCACTGGCCCTGTTCCGCCCTGTGGCCTGTTGTCCAACCGTGTCATCCGGCTCTGTTGCGTTATCCTTCCTCCCATCTCCGGCCAGGTCGCCCCGGGCTGACCAGGTCACCGTCCTCTTCCCTCCTCTGCTGCCCGGGGCTGCTCAGCTGTTCCTATGTCTCACCGCTCTACCACGCCCAGCTGCCCTGTCCTGTCACTGGTCACGCCCCTTCGTGATGCTCCGTCTAGTCCCGTCGTCTGGCCCTTCCTCCCAGCTGTGATCCGCCCTGTCTGTCGTCTGGCCCGTCCTGTCGTGTGGCCCGTCCTGTCGTCTGGCCCGCCTTGTCGTGTGGCCCGTCCTGTCGTCTGGCCCGCCTTGTCGTCTAGCCCGTCCTGTCGTCTGGCCCGCCCTGTCGTCTGGCCCGCCTTGTCGTCTGGCCCGCCCTGTCGTCTGGCCCGTCCTGTCGTCTGGCCCGCCCTGTCGTCTAGCCCGCCCTGTTGTCTGGCACGTCCTGTCGTCTAGCCCGTCCTGTC
>JARFNZ010203631.1:0-15274 GCA_031763405.1 Balanus nubilus
TATATCACTGGGATGGCTTGCGTTCAGTGGCAGCGGCCGCAGAGGCCAGGTGACTTCAGTGAGTGGGACAGGTCGTGTCCAGCGGATCGTGTGCGGATCGTGTAAAACATTCGGTCTGAGTTCTGCAGGCTACCCGGAATTGCCCGCTTTAGCGGTAGGCAGCGGAGGACCTGCGCAGCAAGTTCTGCGCTTAGTGCGGTTTCTGACCTCGCAAATCCGTCCATCCAAAACGTTTGCACTAAACTAATGTAAAAAAAAAAACGGTTTGTGGAAGCGAATAACCTCATTGTAATAAGAAACGTCTCTTTAGTCCGAAGTACCAACCACTCCTTCCTCGGTAACCGGGCGGTAGGCACGCCCTCCACGAGTAAACGATAAACATCCAAAGATGACAAAACAAACATTTAATTCTCACGCTGTATTTGTACTCGGCAAGTTATATCACCATTTCCGTCAAAGCTGCGCTGACATGATCGCAGCGCCCGAAGGCAATGGCACAACAGGACACATTATTCGTTTACTGACACACATATATAGCAATAATTATAATTACAAAAAGGGTGCCAACCTCAATTACACTGGCAGTCGTTTAGCGAAGGCTTGCTAGCACAGCGGAGCCGGCAGGGCGGGGCGGCTGCTGCCTGCCCGACGACATAAAATCACAGCAGTACCGGGCCACATATTGGACTAACGCAGGGCACGCCGGCGTCAAAAACCAAACGGCTAAATAGGCGGCGAAGCGTCGCAAATTTAAGGACTGTCACGACACAAAAGCACACTGATTAGACGTCAATCGTAGGAGGATTATTGCAGCCTCGGCGATGATCGCAGCGGGACATGATATTTACTCGATCACCGGTAGATCCCCGATCAGCGCCGGATCATCACGATGGTAAATGGCGTAGGTAAAATGCCTCGGCGGCGCAGCACAAGAGACAAATCGGCAAGGACTGGAGCACAGTTCCATTCATGCTACACACTTCCTCGGCTTCACCATTCCCGTCACTTTCGGATCTGCGATGCTGCGAGTAATCTGCATCACCATTGCCGAGGACGAAACTCCATGCAAGTCGGCTCCTGTCACCTATAGCACGCCAGCCGAAGCAGCATTTCACCTCACTGACACTAGAGGAGCCGTAGTCGCCACCAGTTTGACCGCCCAGCCACTACAGCGCAACCTCGTCCATGATAAGTTTGAGCTCCCCGGCGGCGCGCGAAACATCCAACACCGCGTCTGCCATCTCCTGAACGGCGCGCGCGCTGGGGAACTGCAGCGCCGCCGTCTTGGTCGACTGAACAGTGCGCTTCAGCGTAGTGAACAGCGCATCGGCCGCTGCCAACGCGTCTCGCCTCACACCAGGGTGAACCACATTCCTGTGCACCGTATCACCGATGTAGACCAGCTTGTGTGCGCTGAGGATGACAAACTTGGAGTGGGCTACGAACACCTTGGGCGGCTGGTTGTTCTGGATCGTCTGGAAGAGCGCGTCGATCGCGTTGTTGAGGAACTCGTGGTGGCACTCCGTCTGGCCGCGGTAGAACTCGATCACCTGGTGGTCGTTGGCGTCGACGCGGTTGCTGACCGGGATCTTGGACTCCTCCATGAGGTTGTCAAACGAGCCTCGCAGCTCCTCGGGCAGCCGGTCGCGCACCTCCTCACCCTCCTCGGCCAGCGAGCCGCTCGTCTGGAGACACACGTAGTCATAGTCGCCCATAAGGCCGCTACGGGGGCCACCAGGGGGGCCGGAGCTCCGCTCGGGGATCACACTGGCTCGGCGGCGGAAGATGAGCGGCGCGTTCCCGCGGACAAACGCCACCACCTGGCGCACGTCGTCGCGGAGGCTCTGCGCGCAGGCGAGCAGCTGGTCCAGCGCGTCGCCAGGCTGGGGCCGGCAGAGGGCGGCGGAGGTCCAGCCCACGCGCTCCTGAGTCTCGGCGGCGGTGTCAATCAGCCGCACCGACTCCTCCAGCGGCCGGAGCACCTGCACAAACTGCGCGCCGATCTTCTGCTCGGGACCGCGCGCCGTCGCCACCATCGCGCCGTACGCGAACTGGACGAGCTCGCGTAGAGCCGTGCGCATGCGCACCACGGTCAGCTTCAGGTCGACAGCGCAGGCTTCCATGTGCGCGACGCTGCGCCATCCGGGAACGACGAACGCAAACAGCCGCTCCACGGTGGCGTTCAGCTCCTGCTCCAGTCGCGCGATGGTCTCCAGACCGGCCTCCGTGTCCAGAGGCAGCTCTCGCGGCTCGCCGAAGCTCGACAGCGAGGCGCTGCCGCCGCTGCCGGCGCTGCGCAGCCAGTACGTGGCGTTGCGCGAGGCGGTGCCGGTGCGCAAGCGCTCCGAGCGCAGGACGACATCACTGTCACTGCCGATACTCGTTTCGCTGACGGTGCTCGCGCGATGCGAGAGCGCGGCGGACTGGAGCGAGTCGTGCGAGCCGTGCGCGAGCGCGGGAGCGGCGCCCCGGCGAGGCGAGGTCTCGCTCGGCGCGCGAGGCGAGTCGTAGATGTCGAGGTCGTGTCGCGGGGAGGAGTACGACTCCTGCAGTGCACGAGGAGAGTCATAGACATCCTGCGACGGCCGCGGGTAGTCATACGTGTCATACGTGTCGAACGTGTCGAGCGTGTCGTTGGGCGAGTCGGTCTCTGTCTCGCCGCGAGTCGCCGACGAGCCGCTGAGCTCCAGCCCGACGAGGCACGCCGACGGCGACGGCACGTCATACGTGTCGCTGTCGAGTCGCAGTCGTGACTCCGCCTTGGAAGCCCGCGGCGGAGGCGGCGAGTCGTACACGTCCGAGCTTTCCTCGAGCGGCCGGGGTAGAGGGAAGTCGTAGGTGTCTTGCGGCGGCTCGGTCGCGCGAGGCGGAGGATGAGCATGCGAGTCTCTGCTCTCGGGACGTGCGCGAGGCTGAGGGAAGTCATACGTGTCTCTGGTCGCCTCGAGTCCCGCCCTGGGCGGAGGGAAGTCATACGTTTCCTCGGCCTGCAGCTCCAGAGGCTCGGACAGGTCACCACCAGCTCCAGGTCGCGTCGGAGGAACATCGTACGTCTCCTGCTGCACCGCCGCCGCCGTCTGCCACGCGGGACCGACTCGGCGCGGGACATCATACTCCTCCTCTGAAGCATCATAGAGCCCATTCTCCGGAATCCCGGGCGGTCTCCGGAGCGAGCTCAGCTCCGGCGTCTGCTCCATACTCGACCGGTTCGAGCTCGAGCCGCTCGAACTAGAACTGCGGACTGAACTGCCAGCGGAGGTGATGGAGACTCCCGAGCAGCGGTTGGGGGCGGGCAGCGCGTCGGCGCGCGGCGCGGAGTAGATGGCTGGCGCGACGCTGGGTGTCAGAGCGGGCGACGAGGAGCGGGTCGGCTTGGCGCTGGCCGGAGGGGGTGTCGGAGGGACCCGGTGAGTCCGTGGTGTGTCGTAATCATCCTGAGAGGAAGCTCCGACCACCGAGACTGGCGCCGGCGGCGAGTCGTACGTGTCTGAAACACAGAACAACACGGAGTTAGGAGACAGAAATGGGAGACAACACCGAGCAAGGAGAATCAGACCAACACGATAGGTGCCAGACAGACCGGTTCTGTGGGAACCGTCGCTCGAAAACCAAACAACACGATTACCAGATCGCGTGACTGTTTACACTGCAATGTCGTATTTATCGCGTAAAACTGTAACGGCAAACTCCAGGATCGTCAGAGCCAGAAGACGACCGGCGATGTTTGATCCCGAGTGCAACGTCCGCAGAAGAGCATTCGAAAGGCCAACATCGCTGCATGCCGTGGTGCAGCGATAGTGATGGACGGAGACAGGCTGAAGTACTCACCTCCCGAGTACTGGCGCGTCAACCGGTCGGCAGCCGCGCGCCGGCTACCGGTGCTCTGGCTCATAGTCGAAATCTGCCGCAGAGACGAAAGGCGGGTCAGGTCACATGCCGACATTAAATCATCATGAAAAACACATGGCGTTTCATTTTTCCGACCCGTCATCGTCCGTGCCGTCTCGCTGGATTATTACCAAAGTGAAAGCCCACTCACATGTGTCAGATAAGCACAAACGAAAATTAGACGGAATAATTACGTTGATTTCACCTCATTATTTTCTGGTCCCCTCGTTATACACCCTTCACATCCATTACTCCTAATCACTCGGAATAATTTTTGCACATGTGCACCTACTCCCCGTTCGGTCTCCCCTAGCTCAGTCCCCATCCCACTCCGCCTTGTACGTAAACACTCCGAGTCCACAGAGCACGGGCACCGGGTGTCCGAGTCGTCTCCCAGTTACCACGACTAGTCCCTCTCTCCCTGCTGCGCTCTTTCCTCCACCCCTCTCTCCGTTTCCGGTGGACCGGCGGTGAATAGTGAATGCCCGTCTCACACGGACAGAGACAGGGAGACGGCGACGGAGAGCAGGAGCGATCGTTGCCGGCGAGTTCGTGACGTCACGCCAGCCGGGCGCTCCGAGCTGACACCAGTCTGAACCGGTTCTGCTTCTATCGAAATTTAGTTCGACTCCCGTCTAATCGCGACGTTTTGCGCGGTATTGACGCTGGTCTTGAGCTGAATTTCAGCTGACTCGCACTGACTCCGAGTTCGGTAGCTCCCGACTTGGCTCTGACTCAGGCACAAGCGGCTCAGCCAGCGTCCTGGTAAATCCGGCTTAGTGTAACTCATTCTAACTCTGCTTTGCCTTATTTCTGACTCTGACTGACTCGCAAACTCTTCAACTTCTGCACACCCACTCCGACTCTATTCCGACTCGGCACAGACTCTGATTCGACATTATTTTCGACATTATTCAGACTCCAACCTGACTCAGGTCCGTCTCCACCCCGACTCAGATGCGACTTATCTTCTGAGTCACCTGTGTCCAGCGGATGTTCCAGCGGTGAACCGGATAGCCGTGTGATGAAAACACCGCCTACATAATCGCCGGTGATGAAACGACGACCAGCACAGGAAGTCACTTTCACTAAGCAGTTGGGCATGTGATATGGTGATTCATAGAGTAAACTTCAGCAGGCCGAGTGAAACAAGCGCTGATACACCTCTTAAACACGGCTTACTCATAGCATTAAGACGACGGTGTATTATGTTCGTGCAAAGTAGTTACATGGCACAAAGTGCATATCATTAGGTCATGTCACACCGGATGTGCGGTTGCCGGTGAGCATCCTTTCTGACACTGTTGGAAAGAACCCAGACATAATTTCATTCGAAGATGATCCATACGTGATAGAACGATCAACCCCAGCGACTCGGAATCGTCTGAGCTCAGAGCACCATTTCGTCCTTCCGTGATCCGGCAAACAGTTCCTGCCACCAGCAGAGCCGCGACAGCCGTCAATGTCGATGACCTTAGCAGGCCCGCATGTCCTGGTGGAATAACCCGCCGATCACTGTACCCGCCGCCAGCTGCAGCCGACGCCCCTGCATGCAACACCAGCACACCACGCATCTGTGCATGCATGCAACACGGGCCGGCGGGTGACCCTCCCCGCTGAGCTCACCCTCTCCGCCCTCTCCGCCTCAGGGGACCACCTGGGCCCATATCGCGTGCATGGTGTGTCGTGACAACACCGCTGCATGGCATCGATCCTCCGCCGCCGCCCGCCGCCCGCCGCGGCAGGTCGAGCAGGGAGGGGAAGGGGGAGGGGAAGGGCGGAAGCCGGCGGCCCCGCATCAGGTGCCTCGCCGGCATCAGAGGGTTCCGTGTAGATGGCAAGGTCACCGACCGACAGCAAACAGGCCCTCTGGCCCGCCGGGGGAGGGGGGAGGGGGGGGGGAACTCTCCGTATCCCTCTCCACAGCGGCACGTGGCAGACATGGGCAGATATGGCCAGACAAAGCCGCAGACGGGCGCTGCAGACGCGGGAGAAGCCACGAGATGTCTCTGTGGCAGGAGCCGAGAGGGGCGCCGAAACATGCTTTGGGAGAGCAGTCTTCGATTTTGCGAATAATATTAGTGAGAGAACGGAGACGGAACGGTTCAATGAGTCGACGTGGCTCTGCGGCAGCATTCGCGCTCTCATACATTTAGTAGGATGAAATGCAGCGCCGTATAGCCTTGCAGCTGAGGCGCCCTTAAACCCAAATCATCATCATAGGATGAAATGCAGGCGGCAAATTACAATATTACAGCGAGATGGACGGGCAAGCGGTGGGCCCAGACTGTAATGCCGGCCTCGCCCGATGGTCAGGAGCTGGTGGTGCAGTTCATCGTGCAGTGCACCTCAGACGGGCGGCAGGGGCGGGAGAGGCGGGAGTGGAGGGCCCGTTTGGCAGGGGCTAACGGCTGCTTTGTGTCGCCGGCAGCCGCGCCGATGGAGCGGGGCGGGGTGATGATTGATTCCCGCCCGCCAGACAACGGTTCACGCCCGGACGCCGGTCAACACGGCAAGCTCAGCCAGTGGAAGATGAAAAGACGGCGGAGGAGCTGGCCAGGCCTTCAGATAGCCGCCGCCCGGGGATAGCTTTGGTCTGTTTCTGATTTATGGTCGTTGGCAAATTTCGTCAGCGTCCGCAGAAGCAGGCCAGAGTGAATTTAGCGATGATGTCACGGCGGCCTGGTTCGCTGCAGCGAAACTCGAGAGCAGTTGGAAACTTTTAACGTTCGATTCGGGCAGTCGGGAGGAGAAAATAACTCGCATGGTAGCGGATGTTGAGACGAAATCAGCGGCTCTTCAAGCGTCATTGGACATGCTTGAAACGCGTTTCCGTTCAGCGAGACCAGAAGATGAAGTTCTTGATCAGACTATTCACAGCTTCACACCATGTCTGAAGTCGAAAACAAATGAAGAGGGAATCACCCCCGAACGGAAGTTTGGTCGGGCCACTGTCCAAATTCGCTTTCACTCAGAAGGGTTGGCGCCGTGCCTATGCATCATTTTAGCCACAACTTAACGCCGGAAGCCTGCAGCAGGGTCCAAAGTGGAATTAAATCAATCAGAATCGGCATCTGTAGAGTCTTTAGATCAAGCACCTGAGCTCATCAAAGCGAAGGCAACTGTCTGCGGTTGGCGTGGTCCGACCGAGGTGCATTAGACGACCGCAGACTGACACTAAAAATACCAACCTTTCCCGTCTGACGTCCAGACTCGCACCGGTCACGGCCAAATCAAAGTTCGACATCCTGTCATCAACATCCCGTTTCATATCCCAACAGGAAACGGAGTGTCCCGAAATCCGCGGGCCGAGTTCCCGCCCTGGCCCCGACTCCTGTTCCCGCTCAAACCAACACGCGCCGGCCAGGCAGGAAACCTGTGGTCCGCCACCAAAACCACTTTGAACGCCGTCAAGGCTGTCACGGACCGAGCACGTGACTCGAATGAGCAGCCCCTCTCCCCTCCCTCGCCACGGGAGGGCGGGGGGGGGGGGACCGGTGCGGTGACGACTCCAGCGTTGGGTCGATGTCGGGGCCAGCCGGCTACACCTTGGAGACTAAGTCGGTTTCCTGCGGGTCAGGCCGGATTGGGGAGCTTGAGGGTCACGACTCACAGCCTGGGTCGGGGAGACAGCGGGTGAGTGTGCTCGACCTTTGTCGACCTCGGCACGTGTCTCCAGGTCACCGGAAGTGGGCGTGTCTGCCGCGGGTCGGAACACTCCGGCACACGCGCCGCGTCTCTCGGATCAATAGGCGCCGCCGCCCGGGGCGTTGGCCGCCGGGCGGTCAGGAGACCGGGCTGTCCGCCGGCTCTGAGGTCGACCAGAGGCCCGACCCGGGCCGTCCGTCGGCTCTTAGGTCGACCAGAGGCCCGACCCGGGCCGTCCGTCGGCTCTGAGGTCGACCAGAGGCCCGACCCGGGCCGTCCGTCGGCTCTGAGGTCGACCAGAGGCCCGAGCCGAGCCGCGTTCCCGGCTCCCGCATGACACAGAGGACGTGGTCTTAATGAGCCCGAGACACCATCTGAGTGGCATTACCATCACCCCCCCCCCCCCTCCCCACAGTGGGGAGGAACAGCGGCAGAGACAGACTATTGATTTTTCAGCTCTCCCTCTCTGTCCCCAACGCTCAACAATCGATGGGAGTTTGTGACTCACTGATCGCGATGGTAGAGGGGGCCGGACAAGTTCGGTTTCGACACGAAAAGACTCGAGGGCCAGTCCTCGAGAAATCTGTCCATTCAGACTCAAACTGTATCTCGACTTCGAAGGGGAGCGTTTTTGAGGATTCAACTAATGATTGAGTGCGCTATCACAGGTTCAATTGGTGGTTCGAATCAGCATCGAAAGCGGTTCGCCCAGCGGAAACACCTGACTTGCTTTAGCTGGAGGGAGTTTTGCTTGGTGATAACCTTCTTTACCCTGCCTCGAAGTCAGAAATAATTCACAACGAGGAAGGTAAGTAACCAAATAAAATGGATTACAAATAACCGGTGTATGCCATTGATACCGGACTTTGCTTGGGAAACTTGCTTCATGCCGTCGTCATTTCGTATTGATGCGGTGGTGAGCCGTATAATTTCCTTTTAAATGTCAGCAGTGAGCGATATGGTCCTATTGAGCTGATTAAACGATCGCATTAACTGTCAGCATTAATCTCCTGAGCCACGGAGATGCAGCCTTCTCATGGCGCACGTCTAAACCGTTACGACCCCATCTCGAAGTGATGAGGCGATCAGCCCAGAAGGTGAACAGGATCCACCCGGTGTCTGGTGGTCATGCAGGAAACGATTAGTATGATAGGAAATAGGAAATATCCTCTCCACGTTGTCCTCCAGTTCATGACATGAGACACAAACTTGAATTATACATAGACATGGCCGGATCTTACATCTAGGCTGTGTAAGCCACGCCTCTTTACAAGTGAAAACACAACATATTTGCCTGCAATGAAATCAGCCGAGAAAAATTCGCACAAGGGTCTGATCGAAGTTATCAGGCAATGCACTTTCCTTTGGGGGTATGCCTTTCCGGTGCTCCTGGCGCATACCTTCATTTTAAATTTGACACCCGTTATGAACTCAGCTAATTCTGAATTTAGAAACCCAACTTCTTTTCTTGCATGATTCACCATTTTATATTCCGTCGAATCTTCGTGCCTTAGAAGATTTGCAGCAAGCCGTTGGATCCGTCTCCGGCGCTATTTTTACAGAGATTTAGCCCACGTTCGGATAAGAACTCTAACACCATTGGGTAATTCTCCTTTGCTTTGAACCCAGCTCTGATGAGTTGCTCACCGTCGCGTTTGGACTCCAGCTGCAGCGGTATCCTCCAGTGGTGACGTGCATCTGCGCCGCCAACTTGGCCGCCTGGGCCGGGTCGTACACTCCCGGCATCAGGCGCAGACGGTTACCCGGCACAATACCCTGTGGACAGAGAGGTCAGGTCAGGTCAGACCAGGTCATATAATCCGCGTATCAGCCGCGGACGATTACCCGCACTGTTTGCTGAAGGAAGACATGTCTGCAGGTCAGATTAATAAGCACAGGTCAGACTAAATAATGTCAAATCAGAATAAAGGACAGGGCAGGTCAATGGAATGCAACAACACCTAACGTCAGAGACCAGATTGAATTAATGAAACAAAACCACACATCAACAGTTGCCAGCTACGGTACCTACTATATCAACATCTCGCTGAGACGTCAGGTCCGTGAGCAAAACACATAACACGGAACTAACCAGATCAAACTGTTAGTTAGATCACCAATGCACACAGATAAACACAATTTGTCATTAGAGAGGGGAGGTGACGAGTAATAAGCACAGGTCAGGTTAGCCGCAGGGGCCCTCAGGGCTCTTGGCGCATGATTTGTTTTCGCTGCGATTCGGTGTTCGATCATGCGGGTGATGCGATATGATTGATCCACGTCGATATTGGTGTTTTCATAACAAATAGGTTCAGGTGCGTCCTAGACTACGCGCTGTGACGCAAGATATCGCGTTAAGTTGCCAAACGTTAGAGCGCGCCGAAATTAAGCCACGAAGTCAAACACGAAAATCAAATAAACCGATCATATTGAAACAGGTCGGCGCAAAGGAAGGTAAAAATACTTTTACTGTCTTGTCAGGGTACCTATTTAGTTCAAAGAACATCGACCCGTTATCCAACCGCATCGTCAGTTTACGTCCGGATTAATGTGGATGATTTGAGCAAAACCTCACATTTTTAGCAACAGCGATCAGCGGCTTTTCTGTAGTTCACGATGGTGAGATTTGACAGTCATAAGCCCCGCGTGCCCTTCCCTTTCTGTGATAACCGTCACTGGAGTCGAATGACGTCTATCGCATGATACTAACTCCCACAGAGCATCACAACCACAGAGCAACATATCATTACATGCACATGAGATTGACTAAATCTGATTTAGAAGCAAACCAGCTTGGCGTCTCCCAGTCATGCACGGCTCGACCATGGATGAAGAGTAATCCATGGCTCGACTACTGCGTGGTATTTTCCATGGCCTTGTGATAGCACATCTCGCCTTTAGTGATCACTCCATCTTCATCGGACGGCTCCCCGCTCTAGCCGGCAGAATTTCGTATGCAGGGGCGTGTCTCGGTCGGATCGCCACCCATCTGCCCCCATCTCGGGGCGAGGCCGTGCCGATGAGCAGTGAACAGCCCGCTACATGGTCCACCAAATCACCGGCTCCGTCGAAAACGACCGGCATAATAGCTACGTTGCCATGGCAACGCAGAACGTTTTACGCTGACCTTCAGTTGACCAGTCGGAGCGCCCAAACAGACGGATAAGCGTGTTAATTAAACACGCTGCGGGCCACCTAGCACGGCGGGAGAAGTGTGTTTAGTCAAATCGAACACGTCACGAGAGCCCCGCCCTCGCCACCTCCCCTCAAGACGGTGTCCAGTTTAACCCGGGGGCAGTATAAGGGTGCTGAGGTAAATTAGACTCTTTAAACGACTGAAACTTGTGCCCACGAGCTAAGACAATTACCAGCGGTCGTTGGAACACGAAATATTTGGCATTGAGGCGTCGAGACGCAGGCAAGTTGAACGCCGTTTAGATGACAGCGGGGTGCAAGCCACTGCGGTGGTAGAAGGAGCTGATTAGGCCAAAGAGATTGTGTTAAATTTCTGACCTAGGAAAATTACCTACGTACCTACGTATTTTCGTCGTAATATTTGATCTTATTTGGACCAATGAGCATACTTATCTAAATTGCCCACATTTATTGTTTAGTATTTCTGTTGATGTAATTTGTCGGTGGTAATGCTATAAGGTCCAAGGCGGTATGCTGGGTGTTATGTTATATCGGGTATGCATGTAGGCATCTACTCCTCTTACCTGTCGTCCCCTCAGTGAACAGAGCCACCATCCCTTCAGTTCACCGCTGTTCTGTTCTGTTCTGTTCTGCCTTACCTGTCGCCCCCTCAGTGAACAGAGCCACCAGCCCTCCAATCCTCCCGTGTTTTGTTCTGTTCTGTTCTGCCTTACCTGTCGGCCCCTCAGTGAACAGAGCCACCAGCCCTCCAATCCTCCCGTGTTTTGTTCCAGCACCATCAGCGTGTCGCCCCGCCGGAACGCCAGCTCCTCCGGCGTCTCCGCCAGGTTGTCGAACAGCGCGTGCGCCAGGCATTTCTGAAACACAACAGAGTACATGTTAAACTTCTGAACAGCGATAACAAATGCGTGGAATAGAAGTTAAGGAAAAAGGTTACTGAGCGAAAAAAATACGTGTTACCGTCTCTGCAGCTTTTTCATTTGAAAATGATAAAGCAATATTATCGCGTGCAGACCTCAGAGATATTGTCAAATAGCAATGTAGGTATTTCGCAGAAAATGCCCATCATTCGATGATTTTTTTTTAAACCTTTCGACGTCTCGAAAACGTGAGAAATAAAATGAATTCGCTGGCTGCCTGACAGGATCAGTAGGTATGCATTTTCACTATGCATTCGTGCGGAAAAAAAGCATTTTAAAGAGTTCTGAGCTCGGCTGCTCAGACAATGGTCCCTGTCCTGACAGGCACTGCATCCCAGGTCTGCCCCAGACAACAGGTATCGCAGGGCGGCACAGCTGGGAGTCAGGGCGTCAGCGCACGCGCGTCACGCGACACATCTGTCACTTGACAGGACGCATATGGCCGACCAGCAGTCACGTGACGCACGTGACTGTCCCGTGTGACAGCTATCTGTCACCTGACTCGCTAAAAGGCTATCTGACCAATTGCGTACACTCAACATACAGCAGCGTTCCGACAAATGATACGCGCCTTCCGTCGTCAAATCTGCTGAACTGTCGCGATCCGCTGTCCTTACAGGTCAACTACGCGGCATTCCACAGAACTCGGTCGCTAGTGGTCGGGGCTTTCGTGCTCGTCGGCGCCATGGGCTCAACTAGGCGCGACATCAAAGTGTCCGACGGGTCGGCTGCCGCCATCAACTCATTTTGCAGACATTGCGACAGCATGCAGGAGCAATGCACCGCGAGATAGACTCGCCGCCGACACTGTAGAGGGGGCGGTCCAGTTCCAAAGCCACCGGTCTGACCACACAGTGCCGGCGCGGTCCGGGCGGGGAGCTGACTGGGCGGCAGGCACGGGAGCTGACTGGGCGGCAGGCACGTAGCCAGAATTGTGCTCAGGGAGGAGCCACGACACATTTTCAGCTACCGGGGGGGGGGGGGGGGTGCGGTCGAACATTTCAAACTCGTTTTTTCCATACAACACCATAGTAGGAGCAATATTAAAAGTTCAGCAGACTCCCATTTTATCTAGTGTAAACTGGATCGGTCAGGGGGGAGGGGCATGGCCCCCTTGGTTACGTCCCTGCTGGGCGGTCGACGTTGCCAGAGCCGGCAGCGCAGGTGGTTTCTGGCGGCATCAGCAGTTTATCGGGCTGTTGAGGCCACTTGAGCGCGTCTGGACGGCACATTCTGTTGGTCTGTTGGTGTCTCATCTGGCGGGTAGCCTGGTGTGCCGGACGTGTCCAGTGAGATCCAGGCGGGTCCCGGGGTCAAGGAAGGTCAGCAGAGAGGGCGCCCCAGTCGCCCTCGGGTCACCACGGCAGGTTACAGGGTCAGTTGACCTGCCTGCGGCGCCGGAATCAAGGAGTCGTTATTTCCTGTTGGTTTGTCGCACCTGCCTTGCTCGGAGAACGCACAATGTTTGATGAGTAGAACGTTCGGGAGATTGCTAGTTACAAAATACCCATAGGTCATAGTGTCTGTTAAGTACGTAATGCCGCAATGACGCGTATACTCATAGACGCACCGAGGCAGTAAATCCAATGTCAACGGGGAGCTATCTCAGAGTCCGATTAGTTCCCGAGAGAGAGAGAGAGAGTGGGCTAGTTTTTGCTGTAGGTATCTGCGGTTGTACCGTGTTTTCCGCGTCCCAACTCACTCTCGTCACATCCGTACCCGGTTCGGCGGCCGATCTCGGCGCCACACAATGCTTCCCTGATTGGTACGGTGATTTGATGCGAGTCCTCCGACAAATTTCCCTAACGCTGACGACCTTTCTCGTCCCATGAGGCCGTTTGCGCGGTCGTTTTCCCCATTTATCCCCATTTTATCACCCCCCTTCCCCAGAGGGCGGGGCACAAAACCGGACATCACCCCCCCCCCCCCTGTCGTATTGCCGTGCTCTATTACACTCCGACCGACAGGTCCATCGCTGACACGACTGACGTCAGCAGCCACTCGGTGTCAGCTGCTGGTCCGAGGTCACGTGACCGCGTGACGTCACCGGTCCGAAGATAGCTCGGCTCGGCTCGGCTCTGTGCGGGGGGGGGGGACCGGGCCGGATCTGTCAACAACGATTGTCACCCGCGCGACAGGTGGGCAGTGTCAGTGGGGCGGAATGGACGCCACCGTGACGGGCTTTAACGCCCCTGAGCGTGGTCTAGGCTTGACGTAGGCGTGATCTAGGCGTAACGCAGCGTGACCTAGGCTTGACATGTAGGCGTGACGCAGGCGTGACCCGAGCGGGACTGCATGTGAATCAGCCCGTTGGGAGACAATGTCTGCCCGCTAGCCGCTACGACGTGAATGCAGATACCAGTGATCAGTGATAACTGGTGCGCCTGCTATTCCGAGCTGCTCCGCTCCTCACTGCGATATTTCTAACTAATTAGTTAAATTACCAGCAGTGCATGAGCATCGAACCCACCTCCCAAATGGCCGTAATGAACCGTTCAGTGTTTTATTAATGGTTTTATCGGTAATCGGCATTCGCCCTACATTTGCGTGCTTCCTCTTACTCCAGTTCTCCTAAGTAATAGCACATGGGCAGGGGTGTAGCTTCTCCCAAACAAGTGTGTGTGTGTAGGGGGGGGGGGCTCAAGCCCACCCAACTGAATAAGAAACTACGCTCCTGTCCATGGGTCTGTTAACGGAGTCCTTCACATCAATCGTGATGTACCGACCCCGCCATTGCCAACACAGCGGTTCCTTGGCCTGAGACACTGAGGTGGCCGAAGTGGCCGAGGTAGCTGGGGCGGCTGGCGTTCGTTCCGGGATCTCAGAGGAGGGGGGTGGCTCCGGTTCCCACCGGCCCGGCCCCGTGTGGAGGTCGCCATAACCGTGCCAGTGAGGCGTCGGTGCCGGCTGTCGGTCAGTCACGTACACACTTTCAGTCAAGGTGAGGGGCGCTCCACCTCCCTGGACCCACACCGCCGGCCCTCCCGGCTACCCGCCTCCTCGCTTCCTGCCGAACCGCTGACCGCTGACCGCTGACCGCTGACCGCACGGCCGGCAGACGGTGACCACAGAGGCACAAGGGGACCGCCGCCGCCGGCAAGGCAAGGGTATTGAAACGGCCGAGGCAGCAGCTTGTTAGGCAATCAGAGGTGGTGAAGCGACTAGGACGAAACAGGTTGACAGACTGTTCGAGGTGTTGGAGAGGCTGGGACAAAGCGGGTGGACACCAACAGCCGCGACAGACGTGTCAGTCGGACGGTGTTGCAATACGTCTGAGTCACCACACCACACCACACCGTTCGGAAGTAGCTGAAGTCGTCATGTAGCCCCGGTAGATCGTGACACTCACCAAATGTTCAACATGTGTGTCAGACATTTATACCACCGTATTGTAGAGGAATGTATGTGTACTAGTGGAGACAAAAAGTAAAAAACGTTTCACATTTGATGTTTCGTCATGGTGCTCGCCTATCCGACCGACTCATTCAAACGTAGTTGGTTTGCGTCACTGAAGAACGAAAGGTAAATGCACAAGCGTCAGAAATGACAGATCATGCATGCTATATGTATATGACGAATTGACGACATGGATTTCATGTAAATGCTCTCTCTCTCTCTCTCTCTCTCTCTCTCTCTCTCTCTCTCTCTCTCTCTCTCTCTCT
>JARFNZ010203742.1:0-15272 GCA_031763405.1 Balanus nubilus
CTCCCGCGGGGTGACACCCCCCCCCCCCCCCCCCCCCGTTGGGTCGTTGCCTGTAGGCCGATCGTGTTTCAGCAGTCCGTCGCCGGCGGTTTTCGGGCGGCCACAGAGCGACGCGCGGCGGCCAGCGTTTGTTTCCCTCTGGTCCCCAGCTGACCACCTATCGTGGAGAGACTCTCCGATGGCCAGGAGAGAGAGCTGCTAGTTTGTCACGCCGGCATGGGCATCACAGTCTGTTTGGGTGCGTTAACTGAACTTTTTCTGATTGGACAAGAGAGTTACCACCTTTCCATTTAAGTGCCTCGCTAGGCGTAAGAACGATCTCCTCGTTAGCAATCAGCGCCCGCAATTTACTGGCATTCCACCACACTAAATAACAACATTTTTTGCCTTGAGAATATAGCATAAGAACAAGTCTCGAGGTCATAACGGTCACCACAGCAACGTCTCACTCTGTGCCGGTAGCCTTCACGATACAAACCTCGGTCCTCCAGTGTATCGGCAGTTCCCAGAGTACCCACAGTGTACGCTGACTACAAAGTGACTATGGGTGACCTCGCGAGCCTGTTAACCCGCCACTGACACAGGGGAGGGGGCAGGCGGCACTGATGGCGGGCACACCGGAGCAAACTGCCCGTGAAGTTAGTCACCCTGAGAACATAGGACTCGCCATCATTTAACGGTAGCACAGTCATGAGCTGAGTTGAAACGGAAATAGCTGGCTTGTGCTGAAAGTCCTCTTAAGCCTAGAACTGGGATGTTTAAAGTAAAAATCTGATTGAAAATAAAGGCAAAAATGTGAAGTGAGTGGCGGAGACCGATAGGGATGTGTACCTAGTAAACGGTCGAAACCATTTTGCATGATAGTACTTCAAACTGTTTAATTTTAACCTCCTCCGGGATCCTCTCAAGCGAGCTGTCCTTCACTTACGGTGAAAGGTCAGGGTCAGTGATCGTACAGTGAAAGGTCAGGGTCAGTGTCCGCTGACTGGGACCGATCGTCGTTACGTTTCTATAACAAATCACAGCTGTGGGAGTTTATATCGGCAACCAAGCTGGAAATGATGACAACGTGCAATGATGCCCACCGATGCATGGCTAAATAATGTCAGCCCCTGACTGACCCTGACCTTATGGTCATTCAGACCACTTAGCGGCACTGTGCGCTGCAGGACAGGATGTGAAAGGGCAAACTGTGTCTCCAGAGTGAGAATGGACGGTAGCTGGGTCTGCTGCCTACCAATATTTATTCTATTCTGCTGTAACGGACCCAGCGCCGGCCAAGTGCATGCGAAAATTGCGCGGGGAATGCATGGAACGCCCACGGCCATCAATCCTGGCCATCGATCCTGGTGTTGTCAGAGCGGCCATTGATCCTGGTGTTATCAGAGCGGCCATTGATCCTGGTGTTATCAGAGCGGCCATTGATCCTGGTGTTGTCAGAGCGGCCATTGATTCTGGTGTTATCAGAGCGGCCATTGATCCTGGAGTTATCAGAGCGGTCATTGATCTCGGTGTTATCAGAGCGGCCATTTATCTTGGTGTTATCAGAGCGGCCATTGATCCTGGTGTTGTCAGAGCGGCCATTGATCCTGGTGTTATCATAGCGGCCATTGATCCTGGTGTTGTCAGAGCGGCCATTGATCCTGGTGTTATCAGAGCGGCCATTGATCCTGGAGTTATCAGAGCGGCCATCGATCCTGGTGTTGTCAGAGCGGCCATTGATCCTGGTGCTGTCAGAGCGGCCATTGATCCTGGTGTTATCAGAGCGGTCATTGCTCCTGGTGTTATCAGAGCGGCCATTGATTCTGGCTATCTATCCTGGTGTTCTCAGAGCGGACATTGATTCTGGTGTAATCAGAGCGGCCATCGACCCTGGTGTTATCAGAGCGGCCATCGATCCTGGTGTTATCAGAGCGGCCATTAATTTTATAATTGATAATACAAAACGCACGTTTCTTAACCAGTTGTGTCCCATAAATCCAATGATGTTATTTTTGACATACGTGGTTTAGAGATTTAAAAAATCGCGATTGAAAAATGACGACATCAGATTGTACATTTGATGGAGTCATTTTAGGACAAAGATGGATATATATTGATTCAAAATTTGGCATAGCAATTGCTCCTATGTAGTTATTTCACAGGTTTCGGTTTCTATCACATGTTCCGGGTTTTAAAGGGAATGTAAGTTTTTTTCTCCACTTTTTGGAGTTAACGATGCATTTCGACGCAGGGCAATTAATTATATATTAAATTTAAGTCATTTTGCTATTTATTGTCTGTATGCAACTGAAAACACTCTGAAAGTTAGATTTGCGCTCCACGAGTACTTGTTTGCCCAGCTAGACTTTTCAGACCAGTATTTCTTCGAAACACTTCGAACCTCGTGACTCATTTTCATGATATCCCCGAGTTTTTATGCAAGTTAAGAGACGAATGATATTCACGTAGTTGGAACGAGCACAGCACTTTCAAAGCACACACGATCGCTTGAAAGTGAAATAATTGCATTATGATTCCATTTTATTAGCTGCCGTACCTAAAAATTATCTACCTCTAAAAAGTCTTAGAGATTTATTCACGATTGTTGCCAGTTGGTACTCGTCTAGCGACTTTTGCGTGTGTAGTATTTAAATATGAATTAACTATTTAGAAATAACATTTGAAAGATTAATCAAGGAATAAAAGATAAACCAAAGTTGAAATGAGAAAGCAAATATTGTGTCATTTGCAATGCGATCGCCAAAGTTATGGATCACATAATTTGAGAGATTCGTGATTAGAGAAGGGCATAAGAACATGTGCTGGACAATCCATTATATTTGACTGGTACTTACAATTTTCATGTTCAGCTTCTAGCTTTCTTTTAAAACAGAGTTAGGTAAAATTTAATAGAATGCATCATAATTATCTAGCTATAAGATGCACACTTACAAACAACTTCAGGTGACATTTTAAAAACCCTTTCATTCCCTTTAAGCAACTTCTAATTTTTGGGTTTGTTGTCATTGTCTAAAATATCTCATTTTCGGAATTTAAGGGTGTCATAGTAAAAAAATGTCAAACATTCGAGATAGTCATTTTAAAGAAAATGTCATTTATTTTTTTGACGTTTTTTTCGTGCAAGTTGTTTCGAAACTCGATGTTTTATTAGAAATTAGACATTTTTCAATTTTTGACCGAAAATGGCGTGACTTGATGTCAGGAAGATGCCATTTCTCAAAAACTTCTCGACCGATTTGTTTTCTCGAAATTTTCTAAGAGGATGTCAAATTCATGTTTTCTTTCATGGTGCCAAAAGTTTCGCGTCAATGTCTAGCGTTGTTTGAAGTTATGGCGAAAATCCGGGAGGGGGTGAAAAATTACCCCCCTGGCGAGGCGCGGGTTCGAATACAATAAAACTGTTCTATTTTTCTACACATGAAGATTAGTTGCCAACTCTAATGACATCACTGAGTTTTCGTAGACGTTTTTGTATGTACATCAGAGGTTAAGAAGCTGACAGCTTTCTCCATGATCTGCTGAAAAGCCAATAATGACAAGAATCACTTCACCACTTCAAAAATCGAAACATCCATTTGCTATTGCAACGATATATTTTTGCAACTAAATATTTGCGAGGAACTGTTCGTTTGCAATGTAACGAGGCATGGCAAAGTGCCAATCGGCGCCTCAAGTCTGGGTGCTCACCTATCCAGTTTACGACCTCTGGTGAGCTGAAACATTATAAATAGTGCTGTTTTGATGTTTAGATAACTGTTGTTTCGGTGACATCGTCGGTGATGAAGCAGTTGTCATTGAGAGTGAGATGAGTGATGGAGGTTGAACGAGAAAACGTTATTTTACAATGCTTACCTATTCAACATTTTAAACAAGTGCATTTGGTTCTACTAAGGGTAGATCGACAGCAAGCCGGTTACGCTAGCCACCATCGCCTAATAAGTATGACTATGTGTCTCTCCTCTCTACGGGGCACCCTCCCTTCTCAGGTTCTTCGACCTTGTGTTAGGTCCTATCTGGATGATGTGAACCCCTCAAACACCGACCTAGATGGGCGCTGAGCCGAGGGCAGGGTCAGAGAGTTGAGTGTGGCCCGGCCATTGGGGAGCAACCGTGTTCAAGAGGTGAAGGAGTTCACTCGGTGACCGGACAGTCTCAGGCTAAAGCCGTCTAATTCCCCGCACCACACAATGTTAGTTAGTACAGTCAGTCCTCCGCACCACACATTCAATGTGTGCCAGTATGTCTCCATGCACAAGCAGTTTAGCGAGTGTCAGACCGTTAACAAGCTGTTGGCAATCATTTCTAACCTAAAATCTTCGTACTGTGTAGTGAGCACCCAGCCGCAAACTGGTGACTCATGTATGACACTGGTGATATCAAATCACAGTGCACGGGCTATTCAAAGCACTGGAGCGCTTGATCGAAACGCTCTAACACAATCCAGTGTCGTTCACCTGTAACTCAATTAACATTCAAGGCCGTGCGAGTAGAACTAATAGACCTATACTTGCCGAGACCGACTATACACCAAGGACAAATTACCGGAATAAGCCAGTTGCATAGTAGCCCGAGTGACTGAGCTGTTGGCGGTCGGCCCTCCGACCGCGGCGCCGTGCAGCGGGCGGCGTTGGCGGCGCGTCACCGGCAAAAGGCGGCGCTCCGTGACGACCGTGCGCAGCGAGAGCGAAAGTCCGCCGCCGCCGCTGCGGTCACACGGCACTGGAGTCAGCAGCGCCTGCTCCAGATCTGCGGCCGTCCCGGCGGAGTCACCACCGCCGCAGAGACGGCCGAGACCGCCGGCGGCAATCAAACGCACGACGGACCGCCGCACCGCGCCAGCTTTCGCCACCGGGCCTGCTCGGCCGGCGTGACGTCCGCCACTGGCGATTCAAGGGGGTTGGCGGCAGGGGCCCCGGGGGGGGGGGGGGGGGGGCAGGGGCAACAGCCCCCCCCCCATACCTCAAATCGGAGAACATTGACGCGTTGTCCAGTGTAGAAGGAAAGCTAAGAAACTTTTACAAAGGAACTTTTGTTTTAAACCGTCTAATAAAGGCAAAAGAAGCGAAATCCGATGAGTTTGTTGGGTTTTGTAAAACCTTTGGAAATTAAGCCCCCAAACCATCCGAAGTTACCGTTCTGAGCCCGCCAGTGACATCCGCAGGGGTACCAGAGACTGAGCACACTGACCAGACTGTACATTTTGTCCAATCTGACCAGACTGACCTCTGATCACAATGACCAGAGTGAGCAGACTGAGTGGCGTGATGAACCTGGCCAATACCGACCGAACTAAGCAGAATGGGCAGACTAACCAGACTAATCACTGGCTAGACTGACCAAACTGACCAGCTTGACCTGACTGGCCAGACTGATCAAATAAGTCACTCTGCCACAGCTGGTGAGTCGATCAGTGACTGGCCGGGTGCCCGACTCCCAGTGTTCCGCCGCGGCCGGCAGCAGAGGGAAAACCAGGCCATGCAGTAACCGGAGAAACGATTTGGCGACAGACGTTTTCACGCTCTGTCGAGTCTCGACTGAGCATGTGGCTCACGATAGCACGGGCGTTCAACTCAACATGTGGAGAGAGGATATGTTTGGCCGCCTGAATCGCATTAACCCGCGCCATCTCGGG
Source organism: Balanus nubilus (assembly GCA_031763405.1). Lineage (NCBI taxonomy): Eukaryota > Metazoa > Arthropoda > Thecostraca > Balanomorpha > Balanidae > Balanus > Balanus nubilus. Next base: position 5,636 of record JARFNZ010203742.1, read on the forward strand.
GAGAGATATTTTAGTTAGACATTCCCTTAGGTTTGTCGACGGTAGCGGAAAGTGGGTCTTTGGGTAAAAAAAAATAATCTTGCACATCAACTGAGGTCAGTTCACTAGGCCAGATCATGTGCCCTAACCTTAGAAAATATATGGCCAAAAACGATTGAAATTCATTAGTCCACCGTCATTTGTCAATTCTTATCATGTTTTTTCGTTGACGCATGTCTGCACCGCTTGTTACAGTTCGTGACCGGCCACAGTAGTTGTTCCGTTATCAAGCCTCTCTGCAGTGGACAGCGCCTGAGGGTCGCGCGCGGTGGATGAATCAAAGCCGTCGCAATCATGGCCTTCGAACGTCCGACACAGTTTCCACGAGGCTGACCACTCGTGACAACGACTACAGAGCGACACTTCCTCCTCGGAGGTCATCTGTGAAACGGGCAACCGGCCACGCATGTCGATCCCGATATGTTGAAATCATAGATAAGTTTGAGATTTTGCGATGATCGCGCGCACTAGAATGTATTTTGTGAAGGTAGTTTGAAGGACCATCCTTTGTATGGAAAAGACAGACCTACCAAGGTCCTATGGCACCGTCCTGTAGGGATAATATGTCTCTGGGACGCAGCTGTGGTCGTTCTACAACGATAACCTAATGGACTCGGCGCGGGGCGGGGCCGGCCTCGGATTTGGGCCGTGAAACAGCTCTCACGCTGCACGACACTGCCCCGCTAGCTGGCCCATGACGGGCCCTGACTCAGAAGGTCACACGCGTCAGAGGCAGGCGAGCTGCTGTGCTCTGAACTGCGTGTCAGACGGAACACACACGTGCACGCGCGTGTGCGTATATCCGGGAGGGGAGGCTGTGGCCGAGCAGGAGGAGGGAGAGTTCGGAGGTCACTTGACATCCGGCCAGCCAGACGCTACGCAGTGGGAAGGAGGTGGCCTCAGCTTGAGGCCTGGCACTATGGAGTGACCAGGGTGTGGTCAGACGCTGGTCACTATAGGAGACCTCTTATGGCTTTCGCAGGTCGTCTTTACATTAGTCAGATTGGCTTTTGTCTGTGAGTTAGGTTAAATGGTCTCTATATTCCGATTCCCACCATTAGTGATGAAAGCTCGGGCATGTTTTCCAACTGCCAATTACCTGCCGACGGTGTCCCTGATTTTCCTGTTATATTTACCAAGTAGTTAGGTATAAGACAACTTTGCGCGAGCTATCGTCTTAAGGACGAATAACATCTCAACAAAAGCATTCATAGATATCTAAGAGGTTGATAGTCCTATAGTTCTGAGCAAATATGCATTATGCGTCATTGCGCATGTTCGATTCAACACGAGTTCCAGCCAAGACATTTTTTTTCATATCCTCTTATACCTTCTTAAACTTTGTCCCCAGATTTAAATAAGAATGATCTCTTCTCGCATATATAAAGGTATTTGCTCCAGGAACCCTTACTAACGCACAGGTAAAATAAAATTATTTCTATTGAAGCAATCTCTATATTATTTATGTGTGTTGATTGAACATGATTGATGCGGCTGCTTCTTTTTATTAATTTAATTTTAATTTTAAAAAAATTGAATGAATTAAAATAATTTGGGTACATAAAACTGGCATCATTCCATAACAGAAGAAAACACGTTGAATTTTAATATGAAAATTTGTGTGCCAAATGAAAAGCTGCATATCGTGAAAAACAAATGTTAAACAGTTTCTCAGAGCTGAGGAAGATGCAAACCGAATGTTTCTAGCTACTTTTGTTCTTTTCTTTAACTAAGAAGTCATCCTCTCGGCAGAAAGGCTGATCCCTATAAAAAAAATAGTTGTAATGTTTGACTCCCAATCATCTGCACTAGCCGATGCAGCTGGTGTGCGAAGATCCCGCCACGGAACACCAACTGCCAGGTCACGGACACTGTTCGTCACGCAATTCACACCGCAGGGCTCATCATCTAGCTCCTGCTCTAATTACGCGAACTGGTCACAGATGCTGAACCACTGCGGCTTCCCACCAACTCGGCTGGCAACTGCAGCAGGTCATTGCTGATCGTACTCACCAACTGCGAGACGTGCGGTCCACCCAGCGACCCCCATCCTCAGGTCGGTGACGCCTGCAAACAGACACATATGATGACCGACTCCATACAGCAGCACACTCAGCACACACACACACACCTCTGGTCATTAGCACACAAGCCGCTGGCCGCAGTTTTGCGGTCGGTTCCCCGGTAGGCTTTCAGAGGTTCCGCTCTCCCGTTCCCGGAGCGTGACGCTCCTATCTGGTCCGGGCGCGGCGGTGGGCGGGGGCCAACGTGGCCGCCTCTGCCGGCTGCCTCTGATAGCCGGTGAGCCGCTGCAGTGTGTCAGTACGGTGAGCCGCTGCAGTGTGTCAGTACGGCGATCTGTGTCCGGGTGTCGGCCGCTGCCGCCGGACGGTGGCCAGAGTCAGTCAGGCGGAGCGGTAGGCACATCGACCCCGGGCCATCAGCCGGCTGACCCACTGGCTCTGTTACACCGCCCGCCGCCCGCCCGCCGGCAGACAGACAGGCCGGCCGGCCCCGCTTCTCGAGTCAGCGACCGAGCCGTCTTCCCGACCGACCCAGTCGGAAGGAGAGAGAGAGAGAGAGAAAGAGATAGAGAGAGACAAGAGCACCCAGCTTAGATCCATAACCCCATGAAGCAGTGGTGTCCCTGTTGTGAACCACCATTGGTCGTAAATGACGAAGCATTAAATTTATCAACAATGAAAGCATTCAGAGTATTCAAAACGACGCTTCACGTTTGGATATTAGGAGAGGTCAGGCTTGAGCTGTGTAACTGTTGTTTGGCCATGCGTGAAGTTGAACCTAGGCTCGGACACGACACTGATTTCAGCAGACCACGGACTCCCTTCTCCCGCGTCACGCCGAAACAGCCATCATTCAGCTGCGAGTCGGTACCGAGCCGAGCCGAGTCGGTACCGAGCCGAGCCGAGTCGGTACCGAGCCGAGCCGAGTCGGTACCGAGCCGAGCCCACTCAGCTTCATGGCCGCCATCTCCATCGGTGGAACCACTGCGCCGGTGGCGGCGGTGGAGCTGCCAAACGTTTCCTCAGTTTCCGTCTCTGTCTTCGTCTCTGACTCCCGTCTAAGTTCCCGTTCCAAGTATCCGTCCTTTGCCTCTGTTTCCGTCTTCACGTCCCCGTGCACGCCCCGTTCAGTCTCCATCGGTAACTTCTTCCACGACGCATCTGTCCCGTCTCCGTTCCTGTGCCTGTCCCCGTCTCCGTCCATTTCCCTTCATTCGTCCCCATGGACTGTTTCCATCCTTGTCTCTATCCTTGTCTCTGTCCCTATCTCTTGTCGCCGTCTTCGTGCCCGTCTCTGCTCTCCGTCTCCGTGTCTCGATGTAACAGACAGGTCAGACAGGGCTGTTCATTGTGACAGACGCATCAGACAGAGGCTATGACAGACGAGTCAGACAGCGGTTGTTAATTGTGACAGACGAGTCAGAGAGGGACCGTTCACGGTGAACTGGCCCCGTTCCCGTCCCAGACAGCTGCGGGAGGAGCCCTGCTCTCGCTCGTCTCCGCCGGACGCATGTGGCGTCTCGTCGCCCACAGGATCTGCCCACTGACCGTGGCCGACGAGAAGAGAAACTTCCGACCACTGACCGACACGCAGCTCGACGCAACTTACAAGTCATCGGCCCACACGAGGAATGGGATTCATGCTGCTCGAGATAAAAGCTGCTTACTTCATACCTGACTGTGTGTGTGCATGATAATAAAAGGAATCGTTTCACTCATTCTTAGCGCCAACTTCAGGTATGATTTATTAATTTCGGCTAAGATAAGTTAGATATCGAGTATGCAAATTATCCGGATGATAAGTAAGAATGTAACAGCAAAAAAGCTTTACTGCAGCCGTAAACCGTATAATAACTTTCTGACAGTTTAGTGTTAGTAATTGGTCTATTTCCACAATAAGCTAGGCATGCCCATTTTAAGTTGTGCACGCGCAAGCTATGTAAGCAAAAAAGTTTCAAAACCAATGCGAAATGCTGAATTTGATTGGGTGAAAATCCTGCTCGACCGTTTCGTCTTGTGTGTTGTGTTTTGGCCGTTTGTGTTTACGCCCATCTGAAGTGATCCTTTTTACCGGCTCCACTGGTGAGGCTGAGACCAGTGGGTACAACCCTGCGGAGACCTCGGTAAAGCGACATACAGAGGTCAGGTGCATCGCCAAACCACTTAGAGACACCGTCCGCAGAAACATGCCGACATGCATATTGCATACTGAGACCTTCCTCGAATGTGGGCTATCCCCGACCATTATGCCTAAATTTTCCAAATATGCTGGTGCATTATTTAAAAAAAATTATCGTAAATTCGAGGAGCGAACTCAGTAAGTACTCTGGTCGAAGATGTCCTTGTCCATGCTAACATTAACCCGCGCCCTACTGAAGTATTTCAAAACACGACTTACTGGGGGGGCTATTTGTATCCCCCCTTGATATCCGGGGGAGCTGAATCTACTGAGCCGATTAAAAAAAACGGCGTTCGATAACCCTGGAAAATTCATCGTAGGCAAATCAATGTTTTTGACGTGGAGGTCACTGATGACGTCGCAGGTCAGGTCAAAGTCAAATTATTGGCAAGTTTCGGTTCGTGAGATTACCGCACGAAATAGCAATATTAAACTCGTAAACAGCTAATAAATCGGCATGAATCGTGTCTTTGACACTTCAAAGGCACCATTCCAAGTTCTTGGTGGTCTTAGGTAAAAAAGAAGTCATTTGAGGTCACGAGGTCAAAAAGGTCAAAGTGCTGATTCTGGTCACTGGGAGCTGTAATACATGTTTTTAGCTCATCTTTCGTCAAGAACGCTTGTTAATCGGAGAAAAGTGAAAAGACGGAAAATCATCAAAATTCGCAGAAATGGGATGAAAAGTGCCCGTTTTTGGCATTTGAAAGGTCCTAGAAAGGTCATTTTAAAGCTATCGACTTCAAATTTGGTACACATATTCACCCATTTGGCCTGTATGATATGTATTCCGGGTTTCCAAAATTTTGACGATATTCGAAAACTTAGCAAAAACTCAAAAACACAAAACTTTAAAAACCGAGATACCAGTGTGATAGTTTGGTCTATTCTGAGTCTTTTGACATAAAATCATTGACTTTATCTTAAAAACTGTGCGCTTGACAGCGTTTCCCGAAAACCCTTATTTTTGGTCAAAAACGGGAAAACATGACGTTCTCTTACGCCATTTCTGGCCGACCTATCATGACCTCATAATTTTTATTTAGCCAACATGTGTCAAATTGATGTGAAAGAGGTACTGAAAGGTTGGCGACGACAACCTTATTACTTAGGGAGTTATCGTCAAAAAACGGGAGGGGGCAAAAAATAGCCCTCAGTAAGTCGGGGGTTAAGTGCAGAAAACAAAAAATGCAGCATGTGCAATGATAAGCAATAGGTACAGGGTGATCATTTTGAAGTGTGTTAGGTGGCTTACAGATACAGACATTTCACAGTGACATAAATGAAACGCGAAACGGACCCTAGAACAACTGAATACGGTCGTGGAAAGCTTCCCGTAGAACATACAATAGCAAACGAAAACAGATTACAAATTACAATACCCTTTGCAGTGCAGTAACGATGCAGTAACGATACACTAGCTAAGGAACATTTCGACACGCGCGCCACAAAGCGGATCGAGGTGTCCGTTCTTAGCGCCTGCTGTGGCCTGCTGCTGAAGCACACGGTAATCTGGATCATGTCATTACAAGTGTCCAACAATTGGACGTTAAACGGTATGCGTTTCATTTTGTTCATAAAATGTTTGTTTCTGCCGGCTCCCTAACTCATCACACTTCCAATTGAGCACCCTGCAGTTCATATCGTCATTGCCTAACAACGTTATGTGCGCAAGTTTTATTCAGAAAATAAACGTTAGTTTCAATAGATTTCGTTTAATCGGTGATTCAGATTCAGCCCCAACGGCGCTTTGGAGGTGGCCGAAACACTCAGCCTGAGGGGGTAAGCGGTGCGTCAAATTGAGCCCAGCTTCGGCAGATAAATACAACTTTAATGTCTTTTGATGTAGCAAGTCTACTGGGAAAGGTCTCATATCCAAAGACCAGCCATAAGAAAAATATAAGCTTGACTTGTCAGATAATCGATTCTTGTGGTGCGTCGTAGGCGTCCGCTAAGTCACATCATGGGACCGATGACACGACCTATAAATGCGCCAAGTTTGATGACTGTCGGTGTAAAACAAGAGAACTATGTCAAGTCGAACCTATTGTCAATAATTAGTGGACACCCGTTAGTCATCCAGCTTTTATTGAAATACTTCTATCAAGAAGCATACCACGTTTATAATAAGAGTACACGCCTGATTGGCGGATTCACTACTGAGACAAAAGCTGTTTTACCTATACTCAGAGCGCACTTGCTCGTTAGTTGCCGACATCAACGTCTCACGGCTAACTTATTACGCTAGCGTGTGGGTAAAAGAATCGGTAGCAGTTATTTCTGTTATCATCCGTTCGACAGTGTACCTATTGCCTGTAAACCCACCTGCGACTGACGGCGGGGCAGTGTCCCGTGGGCGGTATCTGTGTGGGACACCAGACGGACTGACGCTGCGTCGAACGGCTGCTGCTGCTGCTGCTGCTGCTGCTGCTGCTGTGACGGCTGCTGTCGCTCGTAGTGAGCCTCGCCGGCCCGGCTCTCGGTCACAACTGCTCCTCACCGGCCGCCCTCACCAACACCAGCACCACCGACGGCCGATCGTCGCGGCGGCGGGAGAAAGCTGCGGCCCCGCCCCACCGAACACCCTGAGGCCTCCCTGGAGCCGGTGTCCGTCAGGGATCCCTGACCGACCCGGCACCCTCGGTACTCCAATAGGCCCCACCCCACCGACCACCCCTCAGGGATCCCTGACCACCCCGACACCCTCGGTACTCCAATAGGCCCCGCCCCACTGACCACCCCTCAGGGATCCCTGACCACCCCAGCACCCTCGGCACTCCAATAGGCCCCGCCCCACTGACCACCCTCCAGGGATCCATGACCACCCCGACACCCTGGGCACATTCCTAACGTATGTCCCATCTCGGCAAGATATCGGCTCTGTCCGTCTTCCTTCGTCTTGTAACGCGAGTGGGCGAGGTGAGAGCTACCGTCCTGAACAAGTCGTCGTTCTCTCTTGGCCCTCCTGTCCTACCCACGACTTCTTCTTCCCCGGGGCTCTCTGTCAACTTGAGGACAAAGGGCCAGGGGACTGGAGTGTGGGAACATTTCTGATTGAGATCATTCCAGAGACTTTACCTTATCACTGCCTGGTGCTATTACCGGGTCCCTGTGTCCTTTCGTCTTCCTTTTCACTGCAAATTCAGACAACCAACGGTGCAGACACTTTAAGGCGGATCCAGAAAGGCGGCTTGTAGGCCAAATATAAACAAAGTTTCACAGAATTCTTAAAAGTCATTGGATTTCGCTCAATAATACATTGGTAGATAATATAAAACGAACTTCCTTCAACACGCGCTGTGGAGGGGATCTGAGAAGTACGTTTCCTGGGAGGAAGGGGCTAAATCCGGGTCGGATTTCACCCCCCCACCTCCCATAAGACCTCGGCTCCTATGAAAGATATAATGACGATTTTTTTTTTTGGGGGGGGGGGGGGTAGGGGTGGATAGTAGACAACTGCATTGTGTAAAATTTTCATGACCCTCAGTTAATATCTTCCAGGTAAAATGACGTCATCAAAGGTCAATTTTCTCCAAAATGAACTTTTTCAGGAAACCTCGTTATTATCTCGGGAATTTTACTAGCTAGGAAGAAAGCGAAGAAAACAATTGGAAGCTCTTGTAACCGCTCAGTGACGATTTGTCCTTAGATTTCAGTCCAGAGCCCGGTTTCACAAACATCACGAATTACTCCATGGAGTAGATCGTAAAATATTGACCAATCAGAAGCCTCAGAAGCATGTGGCCAAACAAATATGGGGCTCCTGAATGGTCAATATTTTAGGTTCGTATTTTTAGTATTCTGTTTTTTAATATCCCCAGACGTATTTGGATTTTTTTTAAAAACCGGGTTCAGGTCAATATTTTAGGGTCCAGACGTCCTCCAATGTCGAAATGTCCCTTTTCTACGAAAAATATTTGCTCACGAACATCTTTTCAACTGATAAAGTTAGAGCAACGATTTGACACTACGTGTTTCTCTCGTCGAGATGCTTCGAAACATATCACTTTTGATCCGCTCAGGTCAAGTTCAAAATTATGCTTTTGGTCAAGGTCAAGGTCAAGGTCACGGTGCCCAAGTAGGTTTAGTTGCGTTTTAGGAGGTGCTTCCTAATGAAACAAACACATTAGTACCATTTTTATTTCTGTATAGCTTAATCCCTTCTATTGTTATTAGCAAAAAATGTTTGTGACCTTAGATGACCTCGCATAACATTACAAAGTGTGGCTGGTCAAAATTTACAACTGATATCTCAATAATTGGCTAAGGAGACATAATCCTGAAAGAATTAACCTTATCTGATTCGCTTCTTTGGATAGGAAGGATTTGAATTTTCGCCCATTGACTTATAATGGGGAGGTCACAAAATTGACCTGACCTCAAGTCACCGCTATCAAAATCCGAGATATGCAAGTTTTAAACAACTCGGTCCCAATAAATTCCTGGGGAAGTTTGAAACTGATCTGCAAAAACTCTGGCCATGGCACAACCGCAAACTTCCAAAGTGGTCACCACACGTTTGTACTTTGACCTGACATGGTGATCTGACCTAAGGTGACGGCGGCGATGACCGCTGCTGTTTTTCGCTATGCTCGAGAAAAAACCCGGAGGGAGGCGAATTTTGCCCCCCCCCCTCATCAACTGTGCTTTTTATTAAATGTTCTTTAGAGTTAGCTCTTCTTTTATATCGGGAAATATGTGAACGTTGTGCCGATTTCGGGCATTTGCGGGCCGTGACACGTTTGTTCCACCCCCGGATCCGCCCATGCAAGCACTTGGCGTCAGGACCAAGTAATCGTCTTTCACCTATATTGTTTCATCCCAACAGTTCATCACACATATCGCAATCGTTCGATCTCCAACCCTCTACCGATACACGTTTACACCGAACACAGAGGCTATGCGCTGAAAGGTTAACATTCAACAGTTCAGAACAATGCACAATGGAGTGGCGGCAAGATTTAGGCGGACAAAGTAGATTTTACCAACGTCTAAAAATCTGGACGAAGGATACCTATTACGATCCAAAATTGATCATATTTTACTGGAAGCCATTTTGCCAGGTACCTTACGGTATGTGCAGCATTGAACCCAAAATTCTAATGTTTTGTCCGGCAGAGAAAACTGATAGGATCGGTGTTTTCTGAACGTCATTTTTAAGATCACGTTGGTAGATGAACAGGCAAGTCTACGAACTTGTTTGTGTATGCCAACACTGTACGATCACTAAGAGCATGGTTATTAAAAAAACATTCTGTGGAACCCATCCGCATATGTTAATGTTATATTTTGTTAGAGGTGTTAATAATTCGAATTGGTTGATTAATATTTCAAGTTTAACACGCGCTCTGGAGGGTGGGGGGGGGGGGGGGGGTCAAAAAATTCCCCGCCATTTTTT
>JARFNZ010203852.1:0-15258 GCA_031763405.1 Balanus nubilus
CTCCCCTCCCGACGGGCCCCCCCCCCCCCCCCCTCCCTCCTGCCGCCACGGAGCGGAGCAGGTGCAAGTAGGACGCTGACGTCACACAGACTGCAGTGACGTCACGTATGTCGGTGTATCTCGGGCTGAGTGGCGCCGGTGTGCACCGATGCGTAGTGCACTCACTGCACCGTGCAGAGGAGAACCGCTGTGCAAGGTACAGCAAGACGCATTTATCAAGCGCGTGGGACCGGATGGATTGGCATTAATCTAACTTGCTGGGGTGCTGTCAGTGTGGCCTTAGCTTTGGTGGTAAACGTTTTCTCTCGCACATTTAGGGCAAAAAGACTTTTGAGGGAGTGAAAGTGGCTTATTGCGATGCTTATTGAAGTGTTTAGGTGTTCGTTTTTTAAGTTTGGCGCTACCGGCTATTTTTTACTTGTGGACATCAATGTCACTCTATAGATGCTCGTGACAATACACATTTTGTGTTATGTGAGATATCAGAATAGTAATCGGCATAGATATATTGCACATTCTTGGTGAAAGAGCGTGGAGAAACGAGTGCAAGGCCGTTTAGATATACGATCATATGATATGTGAAGTACTATGGTGAAACGGTGTGGCAAAGCCACCATGACATCTTATGCTGACACATATATACTATCGGTAGTTACTCCCTAGTTAAAGAACACGTGTTTTGCGGATGGTTTATTCAAAGTCCATAACATTGTGCCGTGAGGACGTAACATACAGTTTGAAACAGAAAAAGTCAAAGAGCTACACACTTCCTGTAGATATGTCGGTTCGTCAGTCGGTGAAACATGAATCTGGAATAGCGCGAGGAAGTTGAACGGGAAGCTGAAGCTAAATGTTAGGTCAACAAACGGCGCACTGTTCTATCACCTATATAACATTACTGGTCTACTTGACCAGTATACTGAAACTGCTGGTAACATTTGGTGTGTGCACGTCTCACAATTAAATAATATCCAGGGGACGTGCAGGCTGAAGAGACGTAAAAGACATAACTCAATTTTAACAAGTGACAGCCAATAACGAAGCAAGCTGATGTCATGTAAATGTGGAAAGGACAGTACAATAACAATGTTTGCTTACCGCGAGTCCTATACAATGGTATGGCAAACTCCGCTTTCGCCTTTGCTTGTATGGACTTTAAAAGAACATGGTGTGTAGTGACCATCGAGAAATATTGTTCTGTCAATTGGCGGTAGAAATACCTTTAAGGACGCACAACAACACAACGCAGAGTATCTACCGCAACACACAACAAATGTACAATAATGGTAACGTTTTCTGACTGTCCTGTCAGACACCGGTGCAGTGGCTGAGTGTATCCACAATCCGACGGATAACACCATCTTCGGATGCGCGCCAGACAAAATAACCACACGACACACAAATTATAGGGCGTAACAGAGCACATGCGGAACAACTCACTCGACTACATATAGGGGGCGAAAGATTGTTTACAACAGGTGATTGAAGCTTGGCAGTATGAGAGATTCAAGTGGCAGTATTAAAATTCATAAGCATGATCGTAAAGTCAGTCTACATAGGGGGGAGTTAACAGTCTTATTGCACATTTCAGGAAAGTTATATGAAGTACATTATCTGTACATGCATTCATGTCCAACTCGCAGACAACCCATGTTCACGACAGCAATAGATACCACTCAGTAGAAAGGCACGAACATTTCAGCTACTTGAAGAAGAGAAACCCCTCATAATTTACAGGTAATCAACAGCAAGACATGCCGTTTATATAAATATCCACCATCACCATCAAAAGATGCGACAACCGTTCCGAACAGCCATAGCACACTCCACTGCCTCTTCTCCTCGGCATGTCAGAGAAACACCGACGCGCCACCGCACGTGCATGCCTCGTCCTCGCGCCTGAATCACAACTGCCACGGACGCCCCTCAACTCGCCTGCCAGCACGGAGCGGCGAGCTGACAGCTGGGCTCTGCACTCTGCACGGGCCAGCACGGGTTGACGCCACTGCCGTCCGGCCCAGGCCCAGGGCTCTCTGCTGCCCACTGCCGCCACCGGAGAGGCGCAATAAATAGGACGATCCGTCTGTTCGTCTCCGGGTTTGTACTATCCACTCCGCCAGTCCACTCCGTGACTCCGCTTAAGACACTCTCTCTCCAGCAGACCCACCACGGCGAGACCCGTCCGCGGAGACTGCACGTGAGCAATGTGTACGTGCCTCCTGGCCTCGCGGCGGGGACAGGGAAGCCGCATTGCGCCGCACACCGTCGACGAACTGGGTGGGGAAACCGCCCCTGGTCCCTCGCTGGCTATAAGATGCTCCTCCCGCAGATCTGAGATGTTGAGAACAGCGATTTCCTTCACTCCCTCTGTTACCGCACGCTATGAACACCCAAACCATGATCCGGAGGCTCGCTGCAAACCTCCCGTTGAGAATATGAATACCAACACGACCGCACTCATTCATAACAAGAACAAAAGAACGATTACAAGGAGATGGTTCTTTCTCCTGGAAGATAACAACATCACAGTTCTAGGGCAGCGAAGTTCCTGAGCTGGCTGCACTACGGTAGCACTAGGGTATACGGTAACTCGTCACCATGGTAACCGGGTCGGAGTCCTTTCGTCGTCGCTGCGCGTTTACCTCTTGGTCGGCGCTGGCTTTGGAGCGTTGTGTATCTGTATGTGTTTGGCGAGGTGAGCCTTTTGGCGGAAGCACTTGTTGCAGAGGTCGCACTGGAAGGGCTTCTCGCCAGTGTGGGTGCGGATGTGGACGGTGACCGAATACTTGTCCTTGAAGCCCTTGTTGCAAATGTGGCAGAAGTGGAGAAGGCGTCCGCGGGACGGAGGTGCCTCTCCTTCAGCGGCGGTGCGCTTCGAGTACTTGCGCTTGCGCGACTGGTCCTTCTTCTGGCCCATGACGACTTGTCCGTTGGACATGCCGATGTCGATGGTGTTGACGTAGAGGTCATGTGAGGTGTCTGCGGAGGAGAGCACCTTGTCCGGCTTGTTGGGGCTGCACGAGCTGGTCGCCTGGTTGGTCTCACACGTGTACGGCGACGAGGTGACGGCGTTGCTGCCGCCGCTGTTGTCCATCATGCTGCGCTGAAACGTCTGGAAGCCGCCGACTGGGAACGAGAGCTGGATCTCCTTCAGGTCTGTGCCTCCAGCGCGTTTCTGCTGATTGGCGACATTCCCGTTGCGCTGGCCGGTCGGCAGATTCCCGCGCAGCGCGCTCTCCAGGATGGAGGCATTATCGACGCGGTTGCCGCCCCACTTCTCCTCCAGACCGTTCTTTTCGGTCGGTTTCTCGGGGGACCCAGGTGGCAGAGTGCCCACGGCCATCTTGAAGCCGCCGTTCTGCGCGACTGAGGTAGCTGGGAACACGTTCATGGCGGAGGGCGGCAGGCCGCATATCCGGATGGGCGTGCCGCCGGCGCCGATGATGGTCGTGGCCGGCATCTCTTCCAGCTTAGTCTGCGGCGGCGCCGGCTCCTCGTCGTACAGGTAGTCCTGCACCATCTTGTCGAGGTCGACCTCGCTGACCTGCTTCGGGTCGCTCATGTCGCCGATGATGACGTCCGAGTGGAACCCGTTCAGCGTGTGGACGGGGTTCATCGGCTGCAGCGGCTGCAGCGGCTGCAGCGTGATGAGGTCGTCAGACGAGCTGATGACGTCCGACGGGTTCACCGGCTTGATGGCCTCGTCCGCGATCATGGAGGAGAAGAGCAGCGTGTCGGGGCTGCTGAAGCTGTCCGGCGAGCGGCAGCTGGCGTCCGTGGTGGTCACCTGCTTCACCTGCTGCGTGTCGCTGCCCCACAGCGGGTCGCACGTCTTCTCCTTGTTCTCGTATAGCCACTCCTTGACCTCGCGCGTGGTGACGGTCCCGCCGCCATCCCGCTCCCACAGGAGGCCGTCGCCGCCGCCGGACGCCGGCTGAGTTTTGTTCACCAGCGAGTTGATCCAGTTGCCCAGATCGGACGACACGTCCATGTCGTTCTCTATGTCATTGTTGAGCGAGCACAGGTCGAAGAAGTCGTTCGGATCCTCCACCTTGACGGGGCACAGCTCGGTCGGTACGCTGGACGTGACGACAGAGTTGGACAGCTCAACCTCGTTTTTCCTGTGAGAGAAAGAGAGCGGAGAGTCAGAAGGCGACCTAGACACTAGACAAAACCCCGCAACGGGATATAGGGAAGAGAGTCATGCAGAGTTATGCCATTTTCAGTCAGATACGAGTTCAGAAGAGAGAGTGAGGGTCTAGTACAATTCGGTAAACACCGAAACCTTTCAGAGAATCGGCCGCCCATACCAGTTGCTATCAAAGTAAACAGCACGCTTCACGTCAAGACAACGTTTTAAAAAACCTGCATCAGTCTGAAAACATTGTTTTCGTAGAACTAGCTAGATAATATAAGAAAAACATGTTATTTTTTCAAAAACTTAGTCATGCATACCACAAATATCAGGTATTTGACCTTTGTTGCACCATTTTTAGTCAAAATAACACAAAGCGGTCCGTCTTAAGTTGCTGCACCTGTTGTTATGTCTAAAGAGTCAATCGTTCGTTAACAGTAGCATAATCATTAGTCATCATCAAGACATGAATGTTTCTATGTCAACTTCAGTTTAAAGAACTTGCAAATAAAGCTTGACATATGCTGAAATATGAGCTCACGGGCATGCCAATGCAATGATCTCATCGGCTAACTGGACAAAGCTAGCAAACGGTCATCGACTGACTGAGTGACATTGACCAAAGACACACATAGTTTTTGCTGCTATCAAGCGACACATGGAAGTCGGAGTCAATTAACATATATATCTGACCAATGTCGGCTATCGCGAGCAACTTGGGGCGATGACCGGCATGTTATTATTTAGCTGTCGCAGTAGCCGGAAGCCGGCACCGGTCCACTTTCCCCATCACGCAAATCTATTCTATGACGGAAGGGCCTGTTTTTGTTAGCCCTGCTGACAAGTCGTGACTTTTCACATGATCTGACGGTCGATTACTTCAGCCGAGTTTGACATGCGGCTGCCGACCGAGGTCTAGGTGAGCGCATCGCTGCCAATTAACCGCAGACTATCTCAGATCGGTCGCACATCGGTCATGGCTCCTAGCGGCACCTCGTGCGGCACCTCGTCGGGCACCTCGTCGCTTCTTTTTATTTGTTTGGCTGACGAACGGTGCGCTATGCTCGGCTTGGGTAACGGACCGCCGACGGGTGACGTGATCCGCTCAGACGGCCACCGGTGGCTCAGACAGGTTATCAGGTTCTCAGCCAGACGACCGGTGCTTCAGAAACGGTATAAGGTCTCCTCTTCTCAGCACGACGACAGAGGCTTTGGTTGTCATTCCTCCGGTAAGGCGACGTAGGGCTTAGACGGGTCATGAGGTCACCATAGTGGCGACAAGGGCTTTGTGCAGGTTATAAGGTTCTCAGATTAGCGGACGGTGCTTCAGCCGGGTTATACGGTCCTCAACGTGGTCACAGGGACTTGAGGCAAGTTGCCAGGCCCCTGGCACACGGACGATCGTAATGCCGTCTAGCCCCTGACTGTGCCGACAGGGCTGTCGTCACGTTCACTGAGAACGTAACGACATGCAGTTCATGGGGTTCTCTGACAAGCGTCGAGCCCTCGGACAAGAAATAGGACGGCTCTCAGACAAGAAGTAATACACTCAGGTAAACAGCAGAGTTCTCAGATCCAGACCGGGTATAATGTAACCCCCAACCCCACAAGATGCTACATCCGGCTTCCCGAGCTGGACATGGCTGTATCCGGTGGCTATCTGCAGTTCTGTGGACAGTTCTACAGCCGTCGAATCACCACCAGTGGCGGTGGCGGGGTCAGCCGGTCCGGCACGGCGGCGCCGCCCCAGAGCTGGCGCCGGGTGTTACCAAGGCCGGCCGGGTCGCGCCCGACTAGGGGCGGCCGGCCGGGCGTGGCGCCTCAGGACAGGGAGGGGTGACCACGGCCGCAGTCACGGGCCGCGGATCGTGATGCTGTGGCCGGCGCTCCCCTATCTCCCTTACAGCCGGCTGAGTAACGGACGTCGCCGCCTGACCCACATAAGGCTGACTAATGACCTCAGAGTAGCCAGCAGAGTAGCCAGCGCGATGCAAGATCGACCCAGCGGATAACGCGAGAACGGAGCCGGGATGGCACCGCCTACAAAAACTCCGCGGCGAATCTGAAGGCTGGAGGAACAAAAACTACTAGGCGGCGCTTAAATCCATGAATCGTCTACGACAGTACCTTATGCTAAAAAGCAAAACGACCGTTGCAAGAGCAAAACAACTCTAGAGCGAACCCAGTATTGTGAAACGGCCCCTGTCACGGAGGGAATAAGCACGCGGTGAATCAGTTATGGCGAGCATCATGATTCGGAGCTTGTAGCTGAACATTGTTATTGAGTTATAAATGCGATCTGGCATTTATAACAGTGGAGTCCACCACAAGCATCCGACAAACAAGTGATCCCGGCACCACGAAAGGACTTTCTGATTTTCTGTGCAGAATGTCAGCCCACTCGCCGCCAAACTTTCGCTCCGAACCGGACGGATGGCGGTGAGTTTTTGCCAGACGGGATCCTGATTTGGTCATAAATACCAGCCTGCTGGGTTAATATCCAGCGGTTGGTCAATGGAGGAAAGATAGAACGCCACCCAGAAAGATTTTCAGTGTCTCTGTCGCACGTTGCAGTCATAATGATCGGCAAACACGATTTGTATTTGTAACTCGTGCAGGGGATGTGATAGTGTTCCTTTGTAACCGCGGCAGGCCACCATTAGAACAAAATCGACAACCTTTTGCCGTTGTAAGTAGCTTTGCTCTTGTAAGTAGCATGGTTTTCAATCGCGAAACACATCTTTTAGCAGAAATTATTTAGTAAGGACATGATTTAGCAACATGCAGGATACTTCGCTAGGAGGCTTAATCCATGGATTTTGTGAACAATAGCATCGCGGCGCCAGACCCTGTCCGCCTGGAAATATTGCCCCGTTATTTCATATAAAAAATCGCCATGAAGCATAATCATAATAGGATTAGTTAAGGTTCACCACCCACATAGCCTACTTTTCATCGCTATTTACCGTATAAATTAACTTACACACGGATCTCCTTGGCAGCGGCATACCCAATGCCTCTGCCTCTGTAGTAATGCCATACAAAAGTGCTCCCAGCTTACCATTCCGCTAGTGATGCCCCGGCAACTAACGGTCCATCACCACATAACGGTGTGGCAGTATTAACGGCTGTCATTCTCTCCACGGTATGCCCGTGTCTGACGCCATGTCTGGCCGCGGCGACACGCTGAATCACGCCGTAATGGAGCACTCCCGCCCACGTCACGCCGTCACACGCGTCACGGCATCACGGCGTCACGTCACGGTCGCGGCACGTGGCCCGCCCGACGCGGGCCGCCCGCGACTACACGGCGTCCACTCTCACTTTTAACGGCCGGCCGGGGCTCTCGTGGAGGCAGCCCGACTGACGCTGGCCCAGCTGGCGCCGCGCCAGGAATGCGATTTCACTTTTCGTTCCTGACGGCGGCGGTGCGGCGGTGCTGAGGCGGGAGGTCGGGCTGGTGCCCAGAGATGGCTGGCACAGGGATGTACCGCAGAGGGGAGACTCGGGGCGGCTTCGTGGAGTTTGGAGTGCCGCATGCGGAGAATGCGGATCGGTGGTAAGCCTAATCCTCTGGATTGCACCCTGGAGTTGGATTCAGCGGTTACAACAGCGTGAGACATCCGTTTCTGATGAAAATGCATGTAGCTCGTCACGGTATCATGTACAGTATTCATATGTTTCATTCGCCACCATTATATTTGGTCTTTTGAGCATATAACATGTAAATTTCCTATTTTTGGCGCAAAAAACATGCATGCGGCATTGTCAGACCTATTTAAGTTTGTCACAAAATGAATTTGTATTTAGCTACCCATATGAGGGTAGCACGCACTCGGCGCCATGTTGCTGTAGGCTGGGCTACGCATATCATAACTGTCACTGAAGAAATCCGCTCGTGTCAGCGGACGTCTACAGTGCCGGTGGCGTGCCGCGCGGCCACACATCCAGTCGGACAGTTGGTGTGAATTTTCCCTGACCCGAGCCGCCGTATTTGTAGGCAAGGCTATGTTATGCATGTCTAGCAACAATGTCTCATAACTTTGATATTCATCGCGAAAAAATCGCTATAAGGTGAGCTTTAAGACATTTTTATTCTAGGAGAAGGCGTCTCCACTTTCCTGCGAAGCAGGTGCAATATGGTCACAGCTGTATATACGAGCAGGACAAAAATGTGTTAAATGAGTGACGAAATAATGGCAGTCGCGCTTCTACTTGCTTTTTGCTGATAGCTGCTGTGTGACAAACAATATCCGTGGTTGATTATTACCAATACAATACATGACACGCGTTCGCTTGCATGCTCACTTCCTGAAACTAACATTTAGAACAGATCTTATACTTGAAACAACTTGATCCTCCTTGATTCTGTTTCCTATAATCGTGCTCCCCACATTGTTTTTATTGTCAGAACTTCAGTCTCCATCTCCGACAGATCAGACGTTAGCTTCTCTTGATGCCTCTTTCCAGAATAAGCGGGCCATTTACTTCACTTTCCTTGTTTCGTCCTGAGACACGGCTTTGTTTGTCGGTTCATCTGAAACCGCTCCAAATTTGTATATCCTGTTCCGTTATTCGCCCATATCTGTTTGTCATGACATATAGATCAACCCCCACCCCTCTCGTAGCACCCCACATCTACCCCCACCCCTCTCGTAGCACCCCACATCTACCCTCACCCCTCTCGTAGCACCCCACATCTACCCTCACCCCTCCCGTAGCACCCCACCCCTCTTTCCACCACTGGACCTAACCCCTGGGTCCGCCCTTGGTTCATCCCCTGGTTCCGCCCCTGGTTCCTCCCCTGATTCCATCTCTGTCTCCGCCTCTGCCAGTCAGGATGTTAGTCTATAGAGACACGGAGGAGACAGTGGGCCATTGTTGCTGCATTTACAACCCTGTGACCGGGGGCCGGCCTGGGGTCTGGTCCCGCGTCGGACAGGTCCAGGGACGGTCCCAGCCCGGTGCCGGTGCCGGTTTCGACGGGTGCGGGGGCGGGTGGGACCAAGGTGACTCACCCAGAGCATTACGGCAAGCGCGCCGCGGGACGGAACGCTGACCCACTTTGGCTCCGAGTCACAGGAAGCGTGACTCCGGCACCCACGGAGAGTGCCTCCCGGCGTGACTCCCCGGGCGAGACAGGAAACTGTGGAGGAGTGGCTCCTCTGTGCAGTTGCAAGTCGTGCGCTATTAAAACTCGTTCAACCCTGGGTTCGTGTCAGAAAGAGGATGGGTGCTTTATCCATAGGTGGAGGCGCAAAGGAGTGGTGCTCTTGTTCTGAATAATGTAAGGAGCGTCTCAGCACAGAACGTCAAGGGATTATATGGAAAGTGTTTTATGAAGTTCAGGATAAAGCTGATTTACAGAGTGACAGAGTAGATTAGTCTCCTCAGATATCCTCTTACCATTTATCTTTGTGTGAATTTACGCACGATAAGGGGAGAAATACAGATATGCTGTTTGAAGAGATAATGTCCACTTTTCCCCATGCACCAGACTCTCCAATATCAGTTAGTGTGTCTATGCTTAAAAGACAATTATATTTGTATAACAATCACAACTTTATTGATTGCACTGTCACATCTTTAGCATGATTGGCCCTCTTATGCCTATTGCTCGGTGCAACGGGAACATAAACATAATTGTCTTCAGCTTTTAAAACGAGAGTTTGTGAGTACGAACATGCCATGCAAGCTATAAAATAAATAGCAGCGCTGTGATTGACATGCGATACCTCAGCTGCGCACTCAAAACATTAACAGAGGCCATTATTACAAGGCGTTATTGGGGAAAATATGGACAATCTGTCGCGTTATTACCATGATGACGTTATAACGCATTGATTCCAGACAGATTATATATGTCACTTCGAGCTGCTTTTTTGTCTTCTAGCTTGAAACACAACCTGGTCATGCTGCAGACTTTGTAACATAAGATCTTTTGCCATTCGGTAGTGAGACTGTGATCACAACACTGTGATTGGCTGATTTAGACACCGATACAACCAAAGGCGTTAACTATGTTCTCCAATTTTTGAGACATTTTCGAAGCTTACTGCAACACGAGTTGATCACGCAAAAACAAGCCAACCGTAGCTGTGCTGAACACTCGTACCATAACCGTCCCCTGCAGCTACAAGTAACAGAAACCTCCACCCCAGGGGCAGTGACGCCCTTACCGTCAGGCATCTACGTCACGAGTTCTCCCATCCGTCCCCGCTCTGACGTCCACCGACCATTGTGTCTCTGACAGCCTCGGTCACGCTGCAGACGCGCCCAAGCCGCGTCAGGATGACAGGGGCTTCCGGGTCCCCGTCAGGACCTGCAGCGGCGGGCAGCGGGCGCGGAACGGTGCGACGGCCGGTGGCAATACCAGCTGAAATGGGAAGACTCCGCGGGAGTCCCGGCTGAAACGGTGGGAGTCTACCGAGAGTTGAAACGCCAACTAGTGGGAGACGTCTGGGAGCCCGTCTGAAAACGGCGATTCGAAACTTACATTCGCTCTCTAAAGCATGCGCCACTGAAACAGGAGTGAACGCTCCGAAGGCTGCATGTCATCATCGAATAGATCTAGATTCGCTTATGCATAGCATTTGTCATCGGAATCATTGCTGGTTTGTTTATTACATTTGCTAGTAGAATTGATGTGAGATGTGTTATCGCTGACTAGCTCCTGAACAACCCAAAAAATTGCAAATTACGACGCTAATAAACATGGCTTAGTTATTGCTTATACACAAGTGTTCCATCAAACTACAATGGTTTTAACGAGAATCACCGTTTATCAAGATACAAAAAGGTAATTTGACATAGCATTCCCGAATTCCGATGTATTAATAAACGTAAATGTACGACTCAAGTTCGCTGATGACGGGACACATGTCCAATTATATTGTACCATAAAAGTCAGACATGCAAGTAATAAAACCCAAGACACATACGGAATATGCTGTATATAAAGCGGACTGTGTCATATCGTCCTTTGTTTTGTACAGGGACACACATTCGAAATGGCCATATAAAGGGTCTGTCTATTTTCGCGTCTAATATGTGCATTTTGAAGATGCAATACATGAAACTACAATCAATGGAAGCACATTACCGTATGTCGAACAATGCAAAAAACGTTAGCGTGGTGAATGCGGTAATTTCCGAATACTGCACTGGCATACCGCACTGCCGTAGATACCGTGCTGTTTTCTACCACAGTAAAATAACAGAATACGGTAAAACACTTATAGAACTCAGCTGGGTAGTAGATATTTATAATCTTGATCTACTACGATGCGTTTTCTACATTAGTATGATAACGGCGTACAGTAAAGGCTGCATCACAGTCTTTGCGCAGCTATCTATTCAAATGCATTGATCGGAGGTCACCATAATGGCACGTTATGTACCGTCCAGATATATATAATCTCCATATATAATCTGCTATATACGGCCTTATTGCCAATGTATGTAAATAGGCGCCCGCATCCACTTCGCGCAGCTGCGCGAAGACAATGAATCAGCCTTAGAGCCCTTACCGAAATCCGCTGGGTAGTAGAGATTTGTGATCTCAGCGTTTTCCAAAACGACTGCACTCGATCCCAAATATCTAATTACCAGTGTCGTTCAGTAATGCTTATTAACGGAACCTCATTTCCAGCTAAGAATGCACTTGTAAATCCACAGGACTTTCGAAATATTAGCAAAAAACGATTTCGCAGTCTGGCGGTGGGGCAAGCTAGCTGTGTTTTTTGCAAATGTTTCGGAAGTCCTGGTAATTTCTAAGCGTATTTTTAGTTTAAGACGAAGCTCTTGGTAATGCGCATCCTTTTGTTGTAGTTGTATGTGTCAACTTTTTGCAACACACCCATTAGAAGCTAAAATTCATAGGAATTAATACATGACCATTTCTACTGTGGCTCCCTGTACATTATAAAACTATATCATGGTATTCCCCATTTAAAAATAAATTCCACCCAGCTAAAACCACGACAGGGAAGACAATAAATATGATTGGCACGCATGCCTAGTATAATCGTGTACAATTTAGGTGTGCTTGTGGTTTCCCAAGTTGTCAGACTGTTGAGCTTTTCATAAGCAACTAGGAAGCGCTCTAACAATAGTGGCATGCGTGGTAATCTAGCTAAACAATCCATGAAATAATAAAATTGTGTATTGTGCTAATCGTTTCAAGTCCACGACGGTACCAATTGTGTATTATTTTCTGGACTTGTATTTCCACATTACGTAGTTAACTATTTTCTAGTCGCAATGCTTTGCATAGCAAGCTTAGCACAGCAACAGCATAATAACGTCAGGACAATGACGACAACCGACATCTTTTTCTTGACGGAGCATAATGTAGAGTACAACTGGCATTCACGCCCCCAGCACTGCACGCCATATTTACAACCTTCAAAATCATCTGATAACCTTGTCCTATGTGCCATCCCAGTTTCTAACCAAGCGTTCGTCATACTCTTCCGCCACCGTACTTCCGAGCAGGCCACCGAAACACCACTTAACCTCATTCACCTCTTCCCAGAACATCCACCAATCAATCAGCCTAGGCCTGTCAACGCTCTTCAATGCGCGGGAGCCCTGCGCACCTGTGGCGCAGGAACTGGCTGATCCCTCGCTGTCCGCTGGGAGCCTGGCTACCCAGCGGGGCCCTGATGCCGGCGGTGGGGCCTCGGCAACCTGGCGACCCGATGGGGCCCCACGGGGAGGAATGTGCGTCGCCTGTCGCGAGCCGCCGCGCCAGCACGCCGCCGCGTCGCCGCAGCCCCCGGCGCACGCGGCACTCGCGCCGAGGCCGCCCGGATGTCCAGCTGACGCCGGCTTCGACGAAAGCGAAATCGTTCCCATCTCGGGCTGGCCCGGCCGGGTCCAGGCTGGTCCGGTCGACGGCACCCTCGCGGCACCCGCTTGGCTACTGTTCCGGAGACAGCCTCAGACGAGGAAAGATGCCGGGATGTGATAGCCACACGTAACGCCGCGGTGTGATTTGATCAGCGATAGGTGCGATGGAATGCTTATCCAGATGGAGAAGGATTTTCGTGGTAAGGATGGATTGCATAGTGGGTATGACCTCTTATCCCTGACAGTAATCGATAAGAAAACGGAACTTACGCAAAGAATGACGCACACATTTCCAGTTTCTGTGCGTCATTCACGGTGGTGTGTGGGACATGACCTAAATTCCTTGGGTCTCGCACTTGTCATCGTATTTTGGAGAGAAATGCGCAATACTTCTGCAATACTTTGTAGCGTATTATGGAGCCTGAAACCTCTAGCGTTTGATGGAGGTGACGTGGGATTTGTAGGAGCTGAAATATTGCATGCATATTTTAAGGTTCAGCTCCATTCATTTGGTAAGAAGTAAGACGACGTACTAAATTTTTAGACACTTACACAATAGTTATAGTAACCAGAAGCAAAGGGGTGAGAAACATTGTCCGTAAGACTTTTCAGTAGTAACTGGGCTCTTCAAAAGGAGGCAAGAGTGCACCTATACGACAGGGCGTCAGTTTATTCTTGAAATACGATACAAGATAGCACCCAAAAGAGCTGTATTGTAGCCATAAACCAATGGCGTGATTCTGGCGCTTCCCACGCCCTCGTGTCACCATATTTCTTGTAAATGTCAAGAAGAAACCACAGCAAAAATACACCCTAGCACGCTATCACTGGTGGTCTTGATTTTCAGGCAAATGTTTGTTTTTGTTAAGGCTAAAGAATAGTCAGAAACCACACCCACAGTCTAAGACGTGTCGGTTATTTTCTGCTCTCTTTTATGTCTCCTTATACCTACCGACATATCTACAGATACCTAAAATATTAGTAATCCAATTGGACCACCCTTAAATCCTGTTTACGACCATAACTGTGTCCAGTGATGGTATACCAGATTGCCCCAGCTCCACGACAACCTCACTGTTGCCCGTTCCCGGGCCGCAGCTTGAGTCACGCGCGACCGCCGTCACGGAACCGGGGTCCGCTGCGGACCTCGGGACACACTGGACCAAACAACAGACACAGACGCAAAAACGGACACTTCCGCTATGACGGCAGCATGGAGCGTGCAGAAGGTCGGCTGGGCTGCCGTGGCCCCGGGTCGGCGTCAGCGGCGCGGCGGGCCGACGCGTGTATTGCCAGGGTATTTTCACTGAGTCGATAATGAGAAACGGTGACCTTGTGGTTAGGCGTGGACAGGAAATCACACCGGCAAAAGTTCGAAGAATGATGCAATGGATTTCAGACGAATGGTAGGACTGTGGAATATCCGCTAAGAATACTTAGTCGAACGCGCATAACGGAAATATCGCTGCGGGATATCAGACTTCCCAGGAGCAAATGACTAACAAGTAACAACGTGAGGTACTGCACAGGCTTGACAGTTACAGTACAAATAGCCCTACATAAACTGCTTAAATAATATTTTCGCTTTCAATTTGTCACTAATTTATTTGCGCAGATTTATAAATTATTATGTAACAGGTTCGAAATGAAGATGCTCAACATAAAACACTCCTATTTTGAGTGTTTAAACACTCCTATTTTCCAATAAATCCGTTTGCTGTTTCTATATAATATTGCAATTAAACAGTATAAATGGAAATTGCAAAGAGGATAATTAACAATAAATTTTAGATGTTGTAGCAGTGCAGATGTCTGTGCATATTGATTGATATGCAAAAATACACCAGATAGAACACACAGTGTGCTAAGAGTAAGGATGCAATGCAGATTGGACTCTTCACGGTGTACAACCACTTATTATGTATTAAATTACTTTCACATTGTATGACATGAATGCTTTGTCAAAATACAGGCCAACACTCAACTGTGCTCACAACCAAGTAACGGACGATATCCATCACTGACATCCGATTGCCGCTACATTCAGCTACCAGCCGATGACATACTGACATACAGCTGTTGACATTCGGCTGTCACAGCTCAGCTGACTGTCACTGATGTCTCGGTGAAAACCGCACCGTCTCAGCGTCACCCACCTGAAGCAATCCATAGCTAGAGTCGGCACCACCATGGCACTGCACATTACGCCCCGGCGCTCCGGACGTACAATGACTGCTCGCGCGACACAGACAGACAGACAAACAGGCAGA
>JARFNZ010203963.1:0-11491 GCA_031763405.1 Balanus nubilus
ATCAGCAAATAACACCACAAATAAATAAAATCTCTCGCCGTTTCCCCCTCCTAGCTGACCTTCCCGCTCCGCGCCCAGGCACTCAGTCGTATTTCAAAGCCCTCTTGATGACGCAATCTGTCTCCAAACTGGCCAGCGTCACCAAAAAACCGCGGGGCCGCCGCCCGTCTCGCCAACCAACCTCTGCAGAACGGAAACAACGTCCAGCGCTGCAACAAACGCGACGAGCGGCCGGCGTGCGCCGTGCGAAGTGTTGCGACGTTACATAATGGCTTTGTGCGGATGGCGGCGGCGGCGGCGGCGGCGGCGGTGTCCGGAGTACCGGGCTGACCGGCCGGCCGGCCCGGCGCTCTAGTTGTGTCACTGTGACAGGCCCTGTCGACGACGACCGGCCGTCACCGGGCAGCCGGCTGGTTTGTGCAGGGACCGGCCGGCCCGGCTGCAGTCCGGGCAGCTCGTGCAAGCCGGTGGGACGGCTGGGCCGACCGGCCCCGTACCTCAGACGCCAACGCCATCTATTGGGCGGAGTCGGCAGCGAGGTGGACTCTGGCAGGGGTTGGTGGACTCTGGCAGCGAGGCAGAGTGGACTCTGGCAGCGAGGTGGACTCTGGCAGGGGTTGGTGGTCGGAAAAGAGAGCCGGTGTGGTAGAAGCCAGGAGGTGAAGTCCCTGGTTTAATAAGATGTACCTTCACAAATGCAGATGACGGTACATGCTGGTGTTCATCAATGTGCACATAATCAATCAAGCAGAAGATTCAGTGTCGATTCTGATGGCGAAGTTCTTCACATTGGGCGAAAGGCCACCCTTATCGAGAAACAGGGAACTTACAATTATCTGTCTCGAGGAAGGAGTGAATGAAGATCAGCAGACTAGTGCAGAGTTCACTCGGAGAGTAAGGGACGCCAGAAAGCATCCGTCATCCGTCCCTTTGCCGGCCGACTGCCTGACGCACCGAATTCGTGTTTAGTAAATTCAAATTAAAGTTCTGCTTTGACAGGCCAAATTCAACTCCAATCAGTTGGGTCGGGAAAATGACGAATAACTAGTGCCGTTTGGTATCTCCCACCCTCGTACCCATATATAAAGTACACATTCCTGTGGGCTGTGGCATCCGACAGAACCTGCAAACAAACGTCCCTTTCGAGCAAAGAGGGCATGTCCGCCGGTAGACGGACCTCGTCACTAGTCGGGCGGTATTTATAGTTAATCACTTTACCAGACAGCGAACGCTTAGTACAGTATTTAGCCACCTTCAAGCAACAGTAATAAAATAGTCATAGGACAAGGAGAATTCATTATAGTGCACGGCGACAACGATGTTTTGCATTGATTCCTAAAGTTCATCAACACAGCTCCATTGTTGGATAAGGACTAAAGATTTGGGCTGTCTCGAACTTTGGCGACCAAATTACTCAAAAACTCAACACAGTTCTTAGGCAGGGAATAGTGCTCACCAAAATAATTGCTGTCATCATTGTATTCACTTTATCTTTGGCCTTGGAGGAGTTCGCATTATCTAGTCAAACGTGTTTTTAAAGGGCTTTACAAGCAAACATAATAATATGTGAGCGAATGCCTCACCGGCCACCATTTGTACCGGGCCAGGACAGAGCGACACCACTGGGCGACACCGTCTTGGCGCCATTACATCATTCCGAGACTGCACCTCTCGTTTGCAGGCCTGCGCACGACTGCGGGATTAGGCTGATTCCGGATTAACGATCGAGCCGCCGCAGCCTGCTGTGATTTGGCGCAGGTTATCGGATTTTTCTGATCCCGTAATTTAGTACGCATGTTCTTTTTTCGCGCCATATACAATGCTTAAGTCAATTACGGACATCGTTTGTGGCATAAGGTGGTTTAAAGCTACCTTGCTGTCTGGCTTTGGTTCTGAGCTGCAGGGTTGTGGCTGATTATTTTATTTGACTGTAATGTGTGGATGGTCACGCCAGCTCCACCGGCTGCCATAGTGGCATGCCAACCGACTGGTGAGAAAATAATTTACTGCATAGAACACAGAAAAGGGATGATCGCTGATAACGAAAGGTCTCTGCAACAATATAAGTCAATCAAAACACTATCAGAACACAACAGAAACGCGTATTATGTTTATACGCCATGCACAATCGTTTTTTCATAAACTACTAACTAACCAAAAACAGGACCAGCGCCGCAGATTTTCGGTTGAAGGGACAGATTTGTCAGAACAAGTAGAAAACAGCTTGGCCTAAAAACAACCTAGTTCAGCTTAGGCAGGTAGTCTGGTTTTTCTCAATGAGGTGTTGAATCATGTTAATGTTGATGTTTCTATGCAATGCCAACAGACGTAATGTCCATCAGAATCACATTTTATCTATTGTCAACTGCTTCCAGCCAGGCTGGTCGAAAAGGGCCCAGATGGCGGTTGGAGGGACGGCTGCCTGCTGCCCTCCCCTCTGGAGCGTCGCCCCTGCCAAAAATATGATTGTACAACCACCAAGAGCTGACATTTCTATAGTTTTATGCATGAGTGACATTACAGATTAAGTTTATGAACGAGGCGAAGGCGAGTTCAATAAACTGAATCTTTAATGTCACGAGTGCATAGAACGATTTAGTGTTCGGCCGTTCGGTGGTAAGAGAAGTGCGAATTTTTCGAGATGCACAGGCTCAGCAGTGCATTATCACTTCCGGGTGTACATTAACACTGATGTTAATGTGCGGCTCAAGTTAAGCATTGAATCAATGGGGAAAACGTCTTCGGCCGTGCACTTATATTGAACGAGCGCCTGAAAAAAATTGGACGAGCCGAAGGCGAGATCAATACAAAAAAATTCAGCCTAACGAGCACGTGTTACGGATATTTTACAAATTATTAAAGTGTTTCTAGATTAAACGGCAGTAAAATGAAACATTTCTTGCTTGAGTCAATGGATATGATTGAATGGACGAGCGCTTGAAAAATATTGAACGAGCCGAAGGCGAGTTCGATAAGAAATCTTTTGGGCGCGAATCCATACAATATTTTATCATGCAACTGCTTGTATTATGAAAAGTTCATTGACCCTCAGGTCTACGATCAAATAACACTTTTGTTATTGGATCCTGTATAATCCAATAAATATTTACCATTGACTCATGCAATACATTATTTATTGGACTGCCGTCTTTTCCAGAAACACTTCATTTATCGGTAAAATATTTAAGACACATTCTCAATAAGAAATGTTTTTTTTCAGTTGCATGATAATAAGTTGCATGAATTATACATGATGCAATACCAAAAGTGTTATTAGATCCTTTATATTATGAACTGTTATTTATATTATGGAAGTGTCATTTAATCCTGTACCATCCAATACACCTTTTCCATTAACCCAATCATAAGATGTTTTATTTTACTGTCGTTTTATCCAGAAACACTTTATTGGTAAAATATTCATAACATGTGAGAGATAAAAAACGATTTTTGGTTGCATGATAATGACATTTAAGGTCTCTCAGACTCGCAAAATACCCCTAAGCAAATAGCTCCTCAGTACAAGGTTTTGCAGCGTATGTACAATTGCATAAGTCCGTGCAAAGAAAAACTCTTAAGTTGGACTGTCCACAACTATATAAATATCTGAACATGAATATTGAACATGCCAGTAGCTAGTTTTGAGCTGCGGAACAGTTTGCTCAAGATCATGGTATGAAGATAGACTTCTGTTTATAACGAGCTGTTCCAAACATATCCTTCATAACATGCGAGACAACAAATGACACAGATTAACTGACATTATGTAATTAAAGACCATTTAATATCTAGTAGGTACGTGCTATAAACATTTCACCAATAAATATTAGATAGGATCAAATATAAGTCTTATTAAATTCCATATTTCGAAGTCAATGATTCTTTCATAATTCCTCAGTTGCATAATAAAACATTAAATTGACTCGCGCCTAAATTTGTGTTATTGAACTCTCCTTCGTATCGTCCATTAGAGATGTTTTTAGGTGCTCGTCGATTAAGTTATATTATTCCTACTATCACTTGTCCAATGAACTGGTGAGTTGTACAAAATCCGAGGGTTGAAACGCAATAAAAGGCTTGTTGATACTGTTTTACCTAAAGGTGAGCATATTGAATACCAAACATTGCAGGCTGAAGCCTCGCATGAAGCATTTCAATGTTTGAGGAGTGGTACCCATTTCACAAAGAACAGCACAATATGTATGATGCTTAGAAAATTTTGAGATTGGTCATAATTATAATGCAACTGAAGGACCATGCTCCATAGCGACACATGTTCATCTGTATCTGCCTATGAAAAAATATCATCATGGTCTCTTCGATGCCATTTTAGGCAGTGCAATACCCTTAATGTATAAATTAATTGAAGGCGAATGAACTCAAGAAAATAAACGTGGAAGAAGTGAATTGAAATGTTGAGCTTCATGGTTAAACGGATCAAGTGTTTTTCCAATGCACAAGGTTGTTATAACCTTCACGCCACGAGTCTTGTCCATGATTAAATTTCACCATTGGGCTCGCCCATGAATATACGCATACTCATCACGGATGTTCCAACCAGCGCTTGTACCTACAACGTGTCCGAAAATGAGAATACTGTGAATTTTTAACTCATTTTCAATATGTGCGTGCCTTCTGCTTCGGAACTGTGTATAATCAGAGTTTGGGATGTGGTGAAACATATCAATACAGAAATAAGTCCGTCATGATGCTCTCTGATGTTGGAAAGGCGTTTTGTGTGGAAGCTTACATTTCCACAAACCTCCCGTTCAGACCCGTTGGCTGTTTGTGAAGGAGTTTGGTTGGAACCACCACAAACCTCACCCGACCTCAACCAATGCCACTATCAACAAGTGGCTTGTAAAATTAAGAGAAGGTAAAATATTCCAAAGGAAACAAGGTAGTGTGAGACCCCGTTCCGTGAAGTCATAGGAGGTTATCAGGAAGGTGCTGGAGTGCGGGCAGAAAAGCCCAGAAGGTCCTTGAGGCATAGGGCCCAAAATCTCAGCTCCAAGAGAAAATCTCTAAATTGGGTTGCATGGAAGGGCTTACTCGTTATTCTTATTGGATCCAAAGCTGCCTGCAGTCCTCTTGAAGTATCCTCTTCAAGCCAAGTCTGAAACCCATGGATATTGGATGCAGCACTGATGCCATTGTTGGTATTAGTCTTAAAAATGCTAGAGCCAGCATTGATGTCAGCGCTGGAATAAATCCGAAAATGCTGGGATCGTTGAGGAGTGGTGGGTAGGCATTTGTCACCACGTCACACTCATCCCCCGGTCACTACCGTGTGCGCTGACGTGGTCACGTGGGCCCACTTGACCGTGTCGCCGCCGCGGGCTGGTTCCCAGCTCTCAGCAGTGCTAGGACGAGCGTGGCTTATCGTGGCCTGTCCCGCGACACTGTCGCCGCGCTTGTCGCCGTGCAACGCTTATCTGGGCACGAACTCTTCCGAGATAAGCGTCATTTGGGTAAATTTCGAGACTGCGCTTTTTATGTGGGTCAGAGACAGATCACCGCGAGCGATAGGCGACTCTGAAGGTCTCGGGACAGGAATAATCCCGTGCCGTTGTTATCGGCCCGCGTCCGGTTGAGGTGTGTTCGAATAGCGGTCTGGAACTGACTCAGATGTGGCCGACCGACTCCAAGGGTTGCTGGGACCGAGGGGCCCGCGGGTCCGAACCGCTACGCGATCTCACCCAGAGGGGACACGAAGAGAGTTAGCATCGTATGCTGATGCGTATCCCCGCCGCCGTCGATGCCGCCGATGCCGCTGCTGCTGCTGACGGAGGGTCGGCGATGCCGATCATGAGTGGTGGATCATGGGAGCCATCTCCTGCGTCAGAGATGCGGCGATGTCCATCAGCGGCGTCATGGTCCGGTGGCCGCGCGGTGCCGCTGCTTCCCGGGACGAATCTCTCATCTGCCGCCGGTGGCGTCAGCGACACAGTGGTGTGGCGATGCCGTGATGCGTTGCTGATACCAGTGGCGCCTCGGTTGGTCACAGTCGCTGGGCGCGTGACCCCAACGGGATGCATGGCCGAACGGTCAGGCACCGCTGCCTGCATGCTAGGAGCCTGGCAATCGCATCGGTAGTTAATTTTGATATGACCCCGTGTGCTACTGGTTGGTGGTGTGATAATTCCGATCGACTAGCGAGCTAGCACAGTTGAGTATTGACCTCAAACAGTGGAAAGTTTGAGATTCTGGGATGAGCGACCACAACTCGGGGTGGTTTGGTGAGAACCGACTTTGGCTTGGACCGCTCTGTGAGACAGTGAGGAGCGACCGCAGCCTGCAGTGCGTCCATCCACATCGGTGTGCCTGCTGAAGAGCCTCGTCACTGCGGGCCGCACTCAGCCGCCCCACCCCGGCACAGCATTCCACTCAGCCGGGCCGCTCAATACGCGCGATAGAGGCCTGCTGAATGAGCACGGCCGACAAATTATAGCCGGCGCCCGCGCCGCGCCGGCCGCGCCGGCCCACCTTCACTCTCCAGCACCTATAAATTACCGGCCTTTTTCGCGTGCGGCCCATCAACCGGCGCAATCAATCTGGGCATCTGGCTGCAATATCCTTTCAAAGGCGGCCACTTAAATCTAATGATCATTCATTTGTTTACATAGCCGAGAGCAGCGGGGCTCGCCACTCTCGCCATTCCGATTGTTTTTCGCTCGTCGTTGCCGGCCGATAGACGGATGGCGGGCGATCAGTGGTCGGCCATTAGGACGTTCATCGGACGGTGGTTCGGCCGGCTCGGCGCTCCATCACCGCCGGTCGCCGTGCTCGGCCGCGCGAGCTGCACGTGCAGCCACTCGTGCAGTCCCGCGCCGCCGCGCCGAGCGCCGTTCATGCTACAGCTCGTTAGGTGTTCTCTGAGTCGGCGATTCGGCTGGCGCCTCCCCCGGCGCTCTGCCGCCGGCTAACCAGATTCATTAGCCGGCTATTCTGATTGAGGGGTTAAATGATGGCAGCGTGTACGAGTTTTCCGCACTAAATAAGACATCAAGTGTAACCATACGGCTTTACGGCCGGCCAGGGCGGCTGGCCGGCGGCCGCCGCCGGCCGGCCACCTGCCATTTACCGCTCCGCTCCAGAGCGCGATTATCGCGCCGAGCCGCGCCGTTTACAAACCAGTAATCGGCCGGCCGGCGCGGGCCGCAGCGGACGCCGTTCCGATCACGCCCGGCCAGCAAGAACGGCCGACCTGTGACCCGGCCACGGCGGCAAATTGACGCCTGCAGCCGGCGCCGGCCGTCAGCCACGCACGCGCTCCTCGCACCTCGGTTGCGTGTGAGAGGTGCGATCCGGCGGTGTCAGCCGCCCGGCAGGGTCAGGTCAGGTCAGGTCAGAGCTGAGCAGGTCATGCGGACCTCAGGTCTCAATGGCCCCGCAGCATGAGAGGCAGAAACACAATCATACTTAAGATGCAAACATATATGATTTTGAGGTACACAAGACACGTACACAAAATTAGTGAAGTAAGAAATAAATAGTAATTAACATTTTGCACTTCTGAGTTGCAGATAAGGGGTTGCAGTCCCCATTAATATCGTATATTTCTACATTGCTCATATAGACGTTGCATAAAGATAATAAACTTTAAAGCATCTCCCCACAATTTTAGGACGGTAGTGGACCCACCGTTTGCACAACTTGCTATAAAAAGTTTTTTTTAGCGTAAGCCCGTGGGAAGGTGACTGCACCCTTATTTTGTTACTTACGCGAGTATCGCGCATAAACTTTGCATATCCTGGTCATATCAATTCTCCACATGTTGACTAAATTACAATAATGAGCCTATGGCAGGTCGACCAGAAACGCCGTTAGTGACGTCATGTTCGGAGGTTTTCGGTAAAAATAAGGAATGGGGGGAAACGCTGTCAAACATACATTTGTTAGTATAAACTCAATTATTTTATATCAGATGGCGCAAAATCCACTGGGCTAGCAAACAGCAACATCGGATCTTTGAATAATGAAATAATGAGAAAAATCGATGTCACTTCTTGTTTTCGAAAAGAGTGATCTCTTTTCTAAAACCAGTTAAGTTCTTATAGGGACTTGTTCGATGAATATGTGTGCCAAATTTAAAGTTGCTGAGAAAAGACCCTCCAAATGCCCTCTTCAATAGCGTCTCTCGCGACAGTTTCATGGATTTCCTTTTCCATTTGTCTTCGGCTATGATGGAACAAACGATATTTTGAGGTCATTCTTTGCATTTTTTTAAACGAAATAATGACTTAGAAACATGTATTACAACACTCAATGACTGAAGTCAGCAGTTTGACCTTGTGATCTCGGATGACCTTGACCTGACCCAAGGTCTTTAGAAGCTAAGAACGGTACCTATAAGTGTCAGGACACGAATCATGATGATTCATGAGCTACTTATGCGTTTACTATTGCTATTTTGCGCAGGGAAGACTGTGCCTCCATGAAAAGACCAACTTTTCGTCTTTGACCGACTTGTGACGTCATTCATTTAATTATTGAAACAAACAATATCCTGATATAGCTTCTCCAGGCCCATCGATTGCTGTTTGATTTTGAAAATCGGCTGAGATTTTCGGAAATTGTAGGGGGCAAAACGCCTCTCTCCTCAGCAGGGTGGTGGGTGTCTCTGGATAGGCCCAGCAGGGCGCAGTTTATGACAGGTTACCAAGAATAGATACTTCACACTTCCTGAAATCATCCAGTAGCGAATCAAAAGTGTTGGTGAAAAATAAACATATTACATTGCAGTGATGCTCACGAATTGTCCTTAAAAGTTTCGTGCAAGAAAACTACACAGCTATTGTTCAACATTCTTCTTCTAATTGAGGTAATCATTTGACTACAAGACTACATGCAATTCTGATGTTAACAACATATTTTGTCGTGATGATATTCATCACTTAACTGATTTCGTCAAGGAAAGTTCATCCCACATGCTTAGCGTTTAGCACGAGACACTTCGTCTAAAATATCTGCATATATAATGGACTGCAAAATGCAGAGGCCTTCAAAGTAATACGTATACTTTGGACAGACTAGGGCTTCCTGATGCTGGTATCTAAAAATGGCACAAAATCTTATCTGATATCTCATAAAGACACGCATACAAAACATCAGCATTGCTTAAGAGTTATATATTTCATTTCTTTTTTACTGCCACTGACGCTTGATATAAATATAAAGATGCGTCTTGACTACGAAATGACTGCGTCTTGATATAAATATAAAGTGTTCGTCCTTCTTCACCTCACAGTAGTTTAGTAAACCCCAATAATAGCGTTACGGAACTTTCAACTTCCATTGGCAGAAGCAGGCTGACAAGTACAAAGGACGGGGCCGGACTTTGTTGTGGATACAGCCCACAATATCTACGTCCGTACGTGTGTACGCTGTTCATACCTATAGTTTGATACTGAGGATGCGCAGCGTATGAAAACGAACATCTGGACCCTGATCCCTGGTTCCTTTTTAGGGTTTTAAGCATTTCTGCTTTTCATTATTGGTGGAAGAGTGATGATCGCTAAGATGACATCTTGTTTCCATTGCTTTGTCTATTCGAATACCGTCGGTGCATTTTCTATGAAATAAAACAACATCAAATATTGTAAATATGTAAGTTTGTCTTGCAGAGAGGTATAAAACGGAGATTTCTTTCAATGATAGACAGTTCTGTAATTAACGGTTTGCAATGCGACACGTCATCACACGACACGGATTGCTCTAAAAAAAACTTACTTTATCCGACAGCTCCTTATGTAACATCAATGTTTGGCACGAAAACAGAAAACGGCTGCATTTTCAAGTACCGGAATGACCATGGGCACAAATGGAAAATAAATAGCAGTGGTACATGATGAGCGATGTTTTTTCAAAACATAGCCAACAACATTGCTCAAATTAGAGACATTAGCGTGTACCGTTCAAAGCCATCTGGCGGTGATCTACAACATTTTTACAGCTCACTTATGAGTGCCTGCCGTGATCATTGCAGACAGTTGTGCGAATCCCTTATAGTTCACATGTCTCACGCATATTTTGAAGGATTAGCAAAGCAGGACATGTTAGCGGTTTTTGTTACAAGGCATGGGCGTTTCGCTGGATGGCTTAATGATATCACCGCATGCAGGGATTTGACGAGGGCTCGTCATTCAGGATATCCAGGAATCACGCCGTGCTCACGGTTCTGTCACCTGGCGAGAGGCGACCTTGTACGTTAACAACGGTCCGCACGATGCCAAGTTAACAATGAAATGGAATAAATTGGTCAGTCGTAAGCAATTTGAAGTGCAAAGTTTTGGTCTCTATGTATATTTCGTTTCGGCTGGGCCAGCCGAGCAACAAGTTGATATACGGGAGCACACAGTCACAGCTGATACATTTGTGATATGAAATTGAGTACGCCATTTGATTTCGTTGTTACATCTCACTGCACTGTTCGTGCGGCCAGCTGACTGGACGGGCCGTCATGGTTCACACTGTCCACATTGTGTTGCTTCATGCTGGCGAAAAATAACACGGATGAGATGCTTATCTGTGAGAGACTCAAACCTTTGGCGGCCGTCGGAAGCTTTCAATGGATGCACGCCTGATTGTGTTGCTTAAGCATGGAATCGAAACGTGTCGTAATTGTGTAGCACGTTTTCATTGATTTTTTTTTCACCCGCCCGGCCAGACCCCGTCTCGGCGCCCACACCGGCGCGCCTTGAGTCCATTTTTCCTGTCGTGCGAGCTGGCCTGGCGCCGACTCTGTCCTAGCACATGCGACCGAAAAATCCTGTCTGTGTAATGCAAGATTCTGGACCTGGCCTGAAAACGCAAACATCTGTCGCACGATGTCGGTGCAGTCATGTAAGCCTTGTCTGAATATCATATGCCGTGGCCGGACATATCGTATGCCGTGGCCGTGGCCGGACACGGCTCGTGTGTAGGTGGGCACTCAGGGACACACTGCCGGAAAGAAGCGACACAACATGAACGCTATGGGTGTTTCTTCTGTTCTTTCATGCTTAGCATATAAAGGCATTATGTTAAACTAGATCTAGTGATTCGATATTTTTAGATATGCATGTTGTCATGCACTGGCGACTTGGAGCAATGAAGGACTCAAAATGCTAATGTTTTGCAGTGGTACGAAAAATGTTTTGTTATCATAAATGAATATCATGATGTATTTTGATGAAATATGATGGGTGCCTACCACATAAACACGCAAATAGACCGTCAAAAATCGAATCCACATTCATTGTTTGTAATAGCCAGGACGAACAGCAGTCATTATCGGATGAGAAACAGGAAAAGGAAGCTGAATATATGGCCATTCTCAGCAGTATGCAATGACCCTTTGAAATGGAAACAATAAAAAACACTTCTTATGTTCCTGGATTCCGTTCAACGTTTGATAACCGTCTATTGCTGACGCAACTTTACGACTTAACCCTATTATTGTAGGCATGGAAAAGATACAAAACGGTCGGGGGGGGGGGGGGGGCGGCGA
>JARFNZ010204073.1:0-15257 GCA_031763405.1 Balanus nubilus
GCCACTCGTGTCATGACCTCCGCCCCCGTTCTCACTACCGCCACCGCGGCTGGCATTATAACGGACACTTTTTTCGGCCATCTGTTCCACTATATTTGTCCTTTCTGATGGCTGGTCGGGCCGTCTTGGTAACCTCTAACCTTTGGCCTGCCGCTGGTGCCATCCAGTGCGACAATACTGCTGCCGCGGCTTCGCGTGGCCCGACCTGGCCCGACACTTCCCGACGCGGCCCGACACGGACCGAGTCCATTCATTCCGTCTGCACCGAGTCGGGTCTGTGAGAGGAGCAAACGGGCGAGCCGGGCGTCGTGTTTGCCTCCGCTCCGCCAGTCGCTGAGGCGGCAGGTGAAACGTCGCCCCCGGGCGGATAGCGTAGTGTGGACGGTGGACGGCGGACAGCGGACAGCGGACGGCGGCGGCGGCAGCGGCGGCGAGGCGGAAGGCGGCGAGGCGTGGCCAGACAGCGCTCCAGGCCTCAGTCGTGATTTCTCCTGCCCAGAACCGGTCCTGAGATGGCTGCCGTTCAGAGAAGGTGTTGCTGGAAGGCGAGGGTTCCGCATCGGGAAGAGACGGGCCGCCGCCGCACCCCGCAGACATGGGAAAGTGTTAGGCATTCGAGCTTCTGTAAAGCCGGCGCTCCCCTGCTCAAGCAGGACGAGAGATAAGGGAGAGGGGAAAGAACACCTGAGAGAGATATATGTGGCAGGGCGATGGGGAGGACAGAGATGAGTAGTTCTCTGAAGCTCTGGCAAGTCGACACACAGAACGGATGACTAAGTTCTGGAATATCAAGACATCTCGCTGACCTCGTAACTCCGAGACGTGGCATGTCGGGGTGAGTTGCTCGAAAGATACTCATTCAGTTTCTTTGTCAAGTTTCGACGAAAACAGATTTTGTTCCCGCCCAACTTTGTGGGTGTCTTTGTAAGCCGACCACACGCCCATCCAAATTGGAACAACTAATTAAAGCAAACAAAAGTAATCTTCGTCGATCCGTCAAAATCACCGACAAAATTAGCATCCTTGTCACAAAATGATAACATATGTTAATGGGAGCTGGAATTCACCGTTAGTCTGTCTCGAGATGTTCTCTCGTTCTCGGACTGGTTTCATTAAGTAGATTCCACCATCCTACAGACATTTAAATTAATTTTATGCGAAGCAGCTTCCAGAAAGCTGTTCTGACATCTTATGGTTAGGGCACGAACATGTCACTTCAAAGCGCACGTTTTCTTGGCTGGGTGGCCAGTTCACACACGGAAGGACGTCTGTCACGCCACCCTGCCAAACACCCTGCACCCTCGCGCCGCGAAAGTGTTCCTCGGACGACGCACGAGCGCCCTTATCAGGTCGGAACGCGGCCAGCGTCGCGGTGCTAATGAAAAGGACTCTCTCCTGGCGGACGAGCCTCGCGCTGCGGCCGCTAGAGTGCCTCCTCTGTTGTCCGATCCGTGTCAAAGGCTTTGCTGAAGTCGAGCGGTTCTCGCGCCTCCGAGAAAGCAGCTCTAAAGAGAGTGTCACTGTCAGGTGTAAAGCCCATTGTGTAAACGAGACAGTGACCACTTTTGAGCGCGGCTAAGACTACGCCGCCCCTACCGACCCACTTGCGTCCTTTTGAATTGATTCGCCACGCACCGTGAGAGTTTGGCAGTTTGCCCAGACTTAGCCAGGAAGAAGACACCTGTTCCGCCACACCCTGTCAAGCACCGCACCAACTACCGTAATCCCTGACCGTACCATTCAGACAACTTCAGGCCAAATCTGCACGGCAGAGCCCAAATTAGAACCGCTTCAGCGTGTATCTGCGCTGCAGTAGCCAACGCGCGCTTCGGGCTCGTTAGCGTCGCATTCACTGTTTGCGCCAGATGCCGTCGCGCCGAAAAAAGCGCACGAGGCGGTAACGGCGCGCAGTCGGCACGTCTGGCGCGGCGGCGGCAAGCGGTGGCGCGGTGTTTACGTGCGACACCCGCGGCGCGCAGCCGCGTCACGAGTGGCTCGATTGGCCGTGCTGGCGTGACAATGCGACGCTGATAGAGTCGCTGCCTCCCGCCTCTCAGTGAGCCCGCGGCGCGGTCACAACAGGTGCGCCACCGCTTACCGCTTCTGCCGCGGTGGCTCGGCGCGGCGTGGATCTAAATGGCGCCAATCACGGCTGGGACGCGGCGGAATCTGGCGCCAGCTGCCGATGTTTTTGGTTCGTCACAATCAGGATGTGCCGAGGCGGAATGTTTGATCGTCAGCGCTGTTCGCTTGACGGCGCTAGCACTGATGCCTGTAGCGGTTCATTCGCTGACGGCAGCCTCATTCTTACTTGAGAACTAGGCACGTCGCTAATATAGCCGCTTGTGGTTACGATGCGTGAGCCAAGCACGCTGGCCACGCGAATATACGCTCAATAAATCCTGGCTGTGAAGCTCACGACTTACCTGGGTCCATTCCCACAGTGAATGCGCCCAGAAAAAAACGAGCCCAGGGAATATTAACACGTAAGCTGTTTTGAAATGAAGGTGCTTAGAGTGATTTGTGTGGTGTCGGGATGCGTTTTAAATCTCTCTAATCGACCGTTTATTTCCCGCAGTTGACAGGACGGTTGACAGGTCGACCAACAGCGCCTGACGATGCATGGGTCTCGTGTGTTACAGATGACCGGGACGTGCTGAGGTTTAGAGGCAATACATCGCACAGCGATCACTTCAAGCTGTTGGAGAAGGACGGCAACTCGCTGCTCATCGGCGCAAGGTAAGAGGCGACGTCGGGATTCGAACACGGGACGTTTAGATGACACAGGGTTGGCGACCGGCGGCGGACTCTCGCTCTTTGTGTTCGAAGGGTCCATTGATGTCAGCGCCAGCAATAAACTCACAGATATCTGTCGCCCACGAAGTCATTTATAAACGTCACTCAAGCCATGGAATAACTTTCAGACCAACCGAACTACGATCATATATCACCGGTTCCCTGCAATCGGTCACTATTCCAGCGTGTTCGGCGTTCCAGTCCACATTTTCATCCAATGGACCGTTAGTTTGCCTTTATCGCGGCTATCTACCCGATAAATCTATGTTTCGATACGCACAGTGTCACGATGTTTCTGCAACTCTCGATCTGCAACCAACTCTTGTAGCAGGAGGGTAGGGCACGGTGCAGACAAGTAGTCACATACTGCATCGCTGGGGGCGCTACCGGTCATTCGTCCAACTCAGTCGACGTTCCAGTGACCTATGCCGTTTAGCTGACTCCACCCGTGGCCGAGACCCGTGACCTGTCCGTGGCCGGGTCTGGGCGCGACATTCTCTGACAGTGACGATGATTATGACATTGTCCGCCGCCGCCATAACCTCCTGACCGTGACCTGGCGGTCAGTCGGTCACAGTGGACCATGACCCGCCGGTCAGTCGGTCATAGTGGACCATGACCCGCCGGTCAGTCGGTCACAGCGGGCACAAAATACCGCTACCTCGCTCCTCAAGGTTCAAATAAGATTGCCGACGGCTGACGCTGATTCTTCCCTCAGAACCTTGCCCGTTCCGCCCTCCACAGTTATTGAGTTAGCTTGGTTTATCTCCGGCTACGACCCGTGACGAGGGCAAACTCGGCCGATTTCTGTCGCACCGCTTCGGGCACGAACCGTCTCGTCTAGGCGCCAGGTCGGGCCGCGGCTGCAGCGTGCCGCTAAGAGCAGGACTCCCAAAGGCGTGACGCCAAAAACGCGCGCGTGCTTTGTCGGCGCCGGGGGCGGGGGCTCGGTCTCGTAAAGTGCCTCCGCGACGGGTGACGGGCGCGGGGGGTAATGAGTCGGGGGAGGGAGGGACTGGGAACGGGAGGGGTTTTCTCCCACGGGCCGACGATGCCCCCGGCGACCGACCGACGACTGACGCTGGTGGGCGGTCGTGGGAGTGTCGGTGCCGACGCTGGCGACAGACTAAACACACGTCGGTCCGCCATCGGTCCGACGTCATCCGGTGCCGCTCACTGCCGTTTGGTGTAAACGACCTGGCCCGTCCCACACGGCGCAACCCAGACGGACAGGACCTCCCACCGCGTCAGTCCATCAGGCAGCGACAACAGCTGTCTTCAGTACCAACTACCAACAACAGGCAACATTTGTCCCATATGACGATTCAGCCGTCTAGTACAACCCCTTCCTCCGCCCCTACTCGTTCCACGAGCGGACCATTTAGACTCGGTTATGTTTACCCCTAATGAGACTCAACAACGCGGCTCACTTACACTGTAGCCCGTTCAGTGAAGAACTTGTGGGCGTCGGCGACAGTGACGACGCGGCGGTGTCGTTTGTGAATGTTGACCACCCGCGCTGCACAGTCACGGCCGCTCCGACCACCGTTCTCGGGACGTCTCGGGTCCCGGGGATCCTGCGCACTCACCGTGCTCGTTTGGCGCCTCGTTTGGTGTCTCGTTTGGCTTGTTCGGCTCGTTGCGTCTCGTCTGACCGCGGAGGCGCGGAGCGGTGGCGACGCTTGTCTGGAGCCCGCAGTCAGTGCTTCAATCATGCCGCTCATGTGAGTCTTGAGCACCAGGACATACGCAGTTGGGCGTTCGTGCAACCTCTTGTCCCATGCCGTGCCGTGCCGTGCCGTGCCGTACCGTACCGTACCGTACCGTACCGTACCGTCCCTTTTTCCCTCCCGTTTAACTCGGCATGCTGAGAACCGGCCTTGTTCCGAAGTTCCGGGACACCATCCGCCTCATATTGCCAGCCGGAGGTGACCCCCCTGACCTGTCTGACCTCTCGGACCCCCACCGTCCCGGCTACAAGCTGCAGCAGACGCCACTGTCTGCTGACTTTGCCCTCGGCCGGGCTACCGGACCCGGACCAGCGCCGCGAGCTATCTCGGAATTTGACAGCGGCTAGCTGCCAAACTCGGCTAAATTTAGCCCCAGAGAAATGGTGGCGGTCATCGGTAGAACGTTCGGACGTCTCTCCGGCGCCAGACTGGCTTCGCTGACCGACTGGCAACCGACTGGCTACCGACCGGACACCGCCGGACGTCATCGGACGTCGCCGGACGTCGCCGGACGTTGCCGTGACCTTCGCTGACCCCTGGCGACAGCGTTGACCGGACGGTCATTTTGTCGCGGACGACGGACGAATTAGACGTTGCATGGCCGCGGTTAACACGGTGGAGCCAGCCTGGGGCGCAGAACGAAACAATACGAGCCGAGCCGAGTGACCCTTCACCTGACCGCAAACCTGTGGGACAAAGGCGACCTAATGGCACAGCACGCTGCACCTTATGGGCACTAATGGTCTCTAACCACGGCCAGCGCGACAATCAGGTACAGGCGCCCTGCCGCGACCGCCGCCGCCTGTCGTCCGCCGCCCCCGACCCCGCCCCCACCCAGTCCAGCACAATCAGTGTCAGGGCTAATCCGTAATCAGCGGCAAGTGACAGTGTCGCGTTGTCGGGAAGGAGAGACATTGCTGGAAGTGGGATGCTGAAATGGGTCGTGAGGATTGTAGTGAGGCATGGGAGACCAGAAAGGGGACCGTGGAGACCTCGGTCAAGCCCGGGAGACGACGCGGGCGTTAGATGTGTGCCGTTTTCTTAGCACTTCAGCGGGCGTGTGTGTACCGCTATGGTTGGTGTAGCAGTTTGCAGCGGTTCTTGGCGCCATTTAGATCACGATCAGAGCGTGTTCGCCCTCAGTCGACAGCTGTCGGCGGCTGAGTGATGGCGTCATCGCCGGCACGTCTGTTCTCTCACCAGGCCGCGCCCATTCACAGCTGGCTTCGGCCGGCTGCAGACGAGGTAGCAGTCCTTACAGACGCCGCCGCCGCCGCCGCCTCTGCCGCTGCTGCCACTGCTGCGATGTTCTCTAACGACGCGCCTCGCTCTGTTGCAGGAACATCGTGTTCAACATCAGCCTGACCGACTTCACCGAACACCGCGAGGAGCGACTCGAGTGGTACTCGCCTGAAGATGACGTCCGGCTCTGCATCATGAAGGGGCTGAACGAGGTGAGTTCGTCATTTGCGACACTCACCCTCTCACTGTTCTTCTCACCTGTCATCAAACATTATGTCCGATTTTGAAACACAACCCAACGCGCATGAAGCGCTCGTGTTGGTTTGAATCTAATGCAACAGGGCAGCGATGCTGCAACCTACCTACTCCAGCGTTTAATTCACCGCAATCGCACGCGTTATTGCGCTTACTCCCACCGCAGCCGACTCAGTGAAAGGCGGCTAATCCGGTGCGGAAGTGGTCTCTTTGCACAATTGTGGCGCGCTTGGCGATAGTGCGGTTTGTGCGGCGCAAGTGCGCGTATTTCGGGTCACGCTGCGTCGCTCTAGCGGTTGATGATCAAACCGCGGCGGTGTAAGTGAACATACCATTGCGGACCGATGTCGCTGCCCTCGGCTGGCCGAGCGTGGTTGTCATTAGGATGTTACGCTGGGTCGAAACTGCTAGCTTGCGTCGAATGCCGCGCGGGTGCCAAATGGGTGCCACCGGTTGCCGTCGGGACCGGGTGCCGCGTGGGTGCGCCGCGCACCCAGCTGGGTGTGACGTGTTCAA
Organism: Balanus nubilus; assembly: GCA_031763405.1. Lineage (NCBI taxonomy): Eukaryota > Metazoa > Arthropoda > Thecostraca > Balanomorpha > Balanidae > Balanus > Balanus nubilus. The sequence goes on from JARFNZ010204073.1 coordinate 6,540, forward strand.
CGGGCGGCGCCCCTCAATGGCATCCGGCATCAAGTGTGTACGATTCACGAGGCTTTCCACTGCCGTATCGCGGTTAACGAGGTGATATTTCCTCCGCGAATGGCGCCGCCGCTTCAGTGGTGCGTTCATCACAGCGCAGGCAGCACGCCTGCTGGTTGTTGTTTTCGGACCGGTTCCTGTACCGCGCGCGTCCCGGTCGTGGCTCTACCCGGCTGCGTTCCGACTGCGTTCCGGTTGCGTTCCGGCTGCGCTCCGACTGCGTTCCGACTGCGTTCCGACTGCGTTCCGACTGCGTTCCGACTGCGTCCCGCCTCCGCCAACGCCTTCCCGCGCTGTGGAGCACAAAATCCCGACGAGCACCCACCGCGAAAACTCGCCGGCTGCTGCCTCATTTCCCTATTCAGTGAGCAGCTCGTCGCCAAACTCCAAACTGGCTTCCCTACGTGGCCGTGTGTCTCCATTCATACGTAAGCTGTTCCGCCCCGTCTAAAATGCCTGAGACATAATGCAGTGCGTTGGCGGGCGCGGTGGCAGCGGTGGCGGCGGTGGCGGCGGTGGTGGCGGTGGTGCTTGCGGTGGCGGCGGCCGAGCACAGCTGTTATCCCATGAATAGCTGACTGGGGCCGTGGGTGTGTTTAGGGCGGGGCAGGCGCGTGCGTGATTAGGTGCGGAGTCGGTGCGTGCACTTGTGACCCGTCCACCTCCGTTGGCCCCGCCTACCAACGCCCATGTGGTTGTGTTTACCGGTGACCACATCAGGTCACGCGCGGGGCCGTCGCGGCGGGGTGTTTGGTAGTCGGCGGGCGGCGTACACGGGTCGTGGTATCGCCTCGCCTCGATATATTGGGTAGTTATGGAGGAGGCGAGGGGATGTGGCTCGTCTCTCCGCCCGCTGCTGCCGTCCATTCTAATCAAACGAGACGCCTCAACCGCCGCCGCCGTCGCCGCCGTCGCTGCCACTTCAATCCCCTATCACTCTGACTTCGATCCGCCCAGCTTTCGGGCCTCGGTTCGGGTATGTGAGTCACACTGATGCGACCCACACACTAGTCCAACCGCACCAGCGCGAGACCAAGCCCCGAAACCTGTCCACTTACTGACGCCTCGCTCATGCTCAGTGGCCGAACATGAACACGACATCACACTCCCTGGAACAAGCTCATACGTGACACTCGGCGCGTTAACACACATAATGACGCTTTCGCAATTTGTCACTTGTTTTAGCTAAGCCGAGGTGTGTCCCAAACGTGGTGAACATTACGATATACTCTAACATGACATGACTTTCGCATTCTATCTCCTCAGGAGGCATGCCATAACTACGTCCGCGTTCTGGCCAAGAAGTCTGACGGCGAACTGTTCGTGTGTGGCACGAACTCCTACAACCCCAAGTGCCGCAGCTACAGAAAGAAGCCGGTAGGTGTCTCTTTCTACAATTGACTGCGAAAGGCAGTGGGAAGGCACCGGGGGAGTGACGCAGGAAGAGGGGACGGGGGGGGGGGGTCGCAGAGGAGGGGTGACCCGGGTCTGACCTCTGGCGGTTTGCCGCGGTGACCTCGGATCCGCTGTACCTGGGAACGGACGGACGGAGTGCATCGTCATTGTGTTGGCGGTCCGCGGCGCCAGCCGGCACTCCCAGCCATTTATGGTGCAGCGTGCTCACTCTCAGTGGCCAGCCGGCTCCGACGCTCTACCCCTTACTACCCCTCTTTCCCATCTCCCGCCCTGTTGCTAGCACTCTCTCCGCCTCTTTATCTCTCACCCCTCTCTCTCTCCCTCTCTCTCTCCCTCTCTCTCCCTCTCTTTCCCTCTCTTTCCCTCTAAATCTTTGGTCTTTTTCTCGCGCGTCTGGCGGCAATTAGGACGTGAGTTATTTCCTCCACCCTTTAATGTGTCTAGCCGTCTATTCCGGACGGGTCCTCACAGTGCTAACCCAACTGAGTTGGAGGTAAAACTAGGTCTACCACTCTGAGCCTGGTCCCTCACGTCCCCGCGAGCCACGTCCGTCACGTCCCCGTCACGTCCCCGTCACGTTCCCGTCAGGCCAACCACCGATCTAATGCCCGGGGTACGGCGTTGTTATGCCCCCTCCTCAACATACTGACACCGGTCATTGACTGCGTGGCAAAAACTCGGCGAATAAAAACACACTGCCGCAGGGCAAAAACCCTGACCTGATCTGAACTGGTCAGACAGCATCTACGGTGGCAGGTGCATGTCACCCCCCCCTCCACACCCCCACCGTCCCTCCGTATACCTAGGTCCAGTCACCAGTCAGCAGTCACTCCAAACCCCATCTCATCCGGGAGGGTTCCCCCAGACCCATGTTTTCAACCCAGCTCTCGGGAGCTCCGTGGCTGAACTGTGTGTACTATAGTCCACGGTGGACTTCCTGTCCTTTCTGCGCCGGGATGAGGCCCGTATTGACTATCACAGTCGGAATGTGGGACGCTTCCTGTCGACCGCCCCAGCCAAACTGTGGCCGCCGCCCGTCACCGCCGCTCGCCGCCCACCGCCCTCCGCCCTCCGCCCTCCGCCCACCGCCCACCGCCCGGGGTTCGGAGCTGGAACTGTTTGCCGGAGGGATGCTGACAAAGCCAACACCGCAGCCGCCCCGGACGGTGTTGACTGGACGGGAATTCTCGCCGAGTCGGCGGCTTGTCCTCGGCTCGACCGAGCTCCCGGCCGATCAAAGATGCAGCTTGACTGTTCTTCTGAGGCTCAACCGACTCAGATATTTTATCTCGGCTGTCACTATGGAGTTTTAGCTCGACTGTCCCCACAGTTTTTTTCACTTTCCCCAGATACTTTTTCTCGGCTGGCCACAGATATTTATTTCGAGGAGAGCTGAGTGTGTTTTTATGTCTGGAGGCTCTGCTTGAGGGGTGCCTTTTCTCCTTGCTATGCTGATGTTCTGCTGTATGTGATATGTGCCGAGTTGTACCGCTACTGACGCTGATTCTTTTCCAGGATCTCGGTTACATCGCTGAGGGGAGGGAGGTGGACGGCAAGGGAATCTGTCCGTACGACCCGCACCACAACAGCACTGTCACGTTTGTTGGTGAGTCTCGACCCGAACCTCGACGCGACGCGGCCAACGCTCGCTAGAACACGCCGATAGTCCGCGTCGCGTCACTAGAACACACCAAAAGCCCGCGCCGCTTCCAAGTCGCGCTAGCCTGTTCGATGAATGCGTTATTGGAAAAGTTTGCGGAGGCGAGCGTTCCGCCTGTGTGACCGCCTATGGTCGTCGGACAGCTGGTTGAGACAAGTTACGAGGCCCGATGTAACAGCTGTCAAAGTTGTTGGGCTGGCCATGGTTCGGCAGGTCTTTACTTAGTTTACTTAGTCGGAGCCGGAGCAAAGCTCGCTGAAACAACCCGTCTATGATGAAGAGCGAGTTTGCTAAACTTCGTTAGCGATGGGAAGTTGTTAATGTGCAGGCCTGAGAACGCCTGAGTTGCCGCGCTTTGGCTGGGAACTTGTGGGAGCAGGTGCCTTTAGTCTAGACGGCACTGATAAATCGCGCTTTTATGCACACGACGGCACATTTATGAAAACGTGGCAGCAACGAGCACTTAACGAATGAGAAAATGACCAATTTGTCTCAGCCGCGATCAATTTTCACAGAGCTGCACGTCTGTGCAAGATAAGCTTTTCTTTCCCACTCCATCTGATGAGTCAATTTCCATCTGATAGCCGCTAGCGCGATCGCCGGCACTCGGCGGGGCGCCCGTTTTTCGTCGGCCTGTCCCTCCAGTCACGCTCGCTGTCTGGGTGGCAGGGCTCGCGTGGGGGTTCATCTGGGGTTCGCCCGGGGCTCGTTCACCCTCGCCCACCCTGGCTCAGACGATGGCGGCGCCACCGGTTCATATCCGGGATGGCAGCCACCTCCCCGGCTACCCTCGGCTACCCGCTGATCTCTAATCGAGACCCGTCTAAGAAACACAACTCGGCTTTTATCGTGGTCTGCGCGCTAGTGTTTGGGTGTCCTTCAGCGCTGAGCGGTCAACGGTTTGAGGGGCGGGGTGCGCGGGGGGGGGGGCGGTGAAACACAGGGAGTTGACGCGGAAGGGTGTTGTCGCTGACGCCGTCGGCTGTTGTTAGCAGGCTTTTGCTGACCGGGGCAGCGGTCAGCGGTCAGCGGTGCTGTGTGGCGGGTCGTGCTGACAACCCGCTGCGCCGCGTTTTTAGTCCGTGTTTTATGGCACCGCAGCGGTCAGTCGGCTGTGACGGCGGCGGCGACACAACTACCACCACGCCCCAGCGTCCGGTCCCCACGACACGTCACGGGGCAGCGTGACGGTCAGCCGTGACGCTCGGCCGTGACGCCCCGGGGGTATCACGGGACAGGTCGAGTGGCGGCTAAATGTGACGTACCGTTGTGTGTCGGGCTATCTGTGATGGGCCATGTGTCTGAATACTCGGTGTTTTTTTCAGATGATCAGCTGTATGCCGGGACGGTGGCTGACTTTGCCGGCTCGGACCCTCTCATCTACAGGCATCCGCTTCGCACGGAGCAGTTCGAGCTCAAACAGCTGAACGGTGAGTCTGCCGGGGTTTATTCAAGGGGCTGGAGAACCTTGACTTTGGTACTGGAAGGGACAAGATGGGCCTCAATACTAGAGGGCCTAAGGGATGTTCATGAGGGTAATCGACAACTTACGCATACCGCCCGTTCATCAGAATGGCTTGGTATCGGGCCGCACAGGTGGTGCACAGTCGGCACTTGGAGCCTCGATCGTGGTCGTCCAGCGTATGAATGTGACTCCTGACGAGACGCGACCGGCCCGACGACCGTGACCGCTTACGCCGCCGCCCGCGCGGCGCTGCGCATTTCTTTAGGATCGGCCTGCGACGCGGCCGCGTCTTCTTCGAGCACTCCAACTCGGCCGGCGCCTCGGTGGGTGTGCTACTGGCGTCAGAGTCGTAGCCACCGCCGTCTTGGTCCGCATCGTCGAATTGAGTGTCGGTCGAGTGTCCTCCCAGTGAGTCGCTTTCGTCAGGGGACAGTGCGCGCTTGCGGCGCGTTCGCTGCTTTGGTCGTACTGGCAGGGAGTCCTCCTCTTCGTCGTCCTCTTCTTCTTTCTCTTCTTTGAGCTCGTCATGTTGATCATCACAGGCGTCGGAGGAACCAGCTAAACTTTTGTCATCATCGCTCTCATATGCCACCTTGGGCTTCATCCGTACCTGTTTCTTGGACGTATTCTGCTTTGCTTTGACAAGTCTCGGCTTTGATTTTGTGCATCTTTCTTCACTTCTGGCCCTGGATCTTGACCGGGACCTTTCTCGCGATGATGACGGAGCAGCACTTGGCCCCTCAGGCTTCATCACAATTTGCTTCGGTCTTACATCATGCTTTGGACATGGTGCATTACTTTTGAAAATGCTCCTCAAAGCATTAAGCATTGCCACACTTTAAGCATTGCTTTTAAAGTCGGAAAATTTCGTTAAGAATTCAGGTCATTCTGTTGAGTCACTTTCGTCCCTGAAAATGATAAATTTAATGCAAACGGTGCAAATATTAATATACCCCATCCCGAAGCCAAAGTATATTTTGTGGTCTCCTCCAGTGATATTTCAACTAAATCTCGTGATGTATTTTACGGGATCTTTTGCCGAAATTGCAACACTTCATAGGTGATATTCTACCGGCACGTTCGTTATCATCGGTAACATTTATCTTGTACTTTTCCAGGGTAAACGCGATTGAGGAGTGATACAACTTAACAAATGTTGCGATGGTTCGCGCAAAAATAAATTCGATATTCATATTTTGATATCGAATGCCTATAATTTTCCGTTAACGCCAGTAACGTTATTCAGCGCTCTCAACATTGTAGGGATGTTGATTACATCACAGCTCACATTTGGATTCCTTTGCTTTAAATGGTTCATTAAATTGTAGCCGCTTTATTTCGCTTTTATCTAAATTTCTTCTCACACTACCTTAAGCCCCAATGGGATATAACTACCTTATCGCTCCCTCACAGTCACTGAACACTAAATCGGGCCACAATCGTCTTATTCTCCTCGGTCACGTGGCTTCCTATTCAAACAGACCGACAATCCGTGAAGCCCCATTCATCCCGGGACGGGGCAGGAGTCCCAGTGAAGGGGGCGCGAGCCGGCCTGGTCACGCGCCGTCGCCTTTTTCAGTCGTCCGGTCACGGTGCCGTTGCCCCGCCGCCTCCAACACAGCACGCCGCCGACCCAGCCGTACTCCGGCCGGCCGAAAAAGCCGTCCGACCGGCCGCGGAGTGGACTGTCGAGTGTATGTACCGTAGACCGTAGAGTGTAGAGTCACCCTCCGGCCGATGCACCGGACTGGACATTAGTATTCCGAGGCGACACCGACCGCCGGGAGAGAGTGGTCCTGGACGGGCCGGCGATCGACGACGCTTACGGTGCAGCGGCTGGCCAGGTGGGCTCTGCGCCGTCCGTCTCTCTTCCTCCCTCCCCTCCCCTCCCCTCCCTTCCCCGTCCCTCCCTCCCTCCCCGTCCCGTCCTGCCTCGTGTCTCGCCCGTACTGTGTGTACTCGTCTATCGAGGAGCGCCAGACAGTGACTGGCTGATCAGATCGGCGGGTTACCAGGTGAACTGCCCAGCCGCACTGGCTGACCGGGCCGCCAGAGGGCACCTAAAGCCAACAGTGTCGTCACATACTCCAGACAGCTTTCTGTCGGCGGGCAACTTTCTACCCCTTCTTAGAATCCTCTTAACGGCGACGCTTCTCTTTCTGGAAAACCTCCCGCGCAGCATCTGATCCCGTAATCGGAGGAGTCTTAATCCGACTGAGCTCTGTCGGCTTGCGCGCGTAGCTTGCGAGTACAGATTGGGAGCGCCGGTTGCGATTGCCGGTACTCAATGACGTAATTTTCAGGCGTGACGTGGGCACACCGTGTGTAGAAACACACGGCTCTCGTGCCCCCGTACCGACCGGCGTGACGGTAAGTCACGGACGGTCAGTTCGTGACATCACCATGACCCCAGTGTGACAGAGTGACGCAGTGACGGTTACCGTCACTTTGGGCAGACAGTTGGAGCCTGCGCGCCTGATATGACGTGGACATCAGAATAGGTAGACTTATAGCGACAGCACGCTTGCCTTCTTTCCTGTCCCTAGATGACATTAGTATCAAACGCCTGAAGTTATGCTGTACCGCATAGCTTGAAGCCGTCATGTTTATATTTCTTCCCCTAGATGACACTAGCAGTAAACGCCTGAAGCTATGCTGTACCGCATAGCTTCCTTCAAGCCGGAAACTAAAGGCTGTGCGTTTGAGGAGGTAAACGACAACGGACCGTTGTATTCTGTGTATGTGAAGGAGTAACCAATAATCATAACGAGAATACTTGGATCTCTGAAATAGATTGGCTGATGACAACAACCTAACGAAAAGTATTTTCGCGCTGGAATCATTTTTTATTCAAACTAAACGCGGCTGGTATTTTTATTCGAGGTCATCAGGTGTGCCACCGCCCGGCACTTTTATTGATTGCCCTATGTTGGCTGTTAAAAATAGCATGAATTCCAAACTTGCGACCATTTATTACAGTTTTTGTCATCCATCACCGGGTGTAGGGTGGGCGGCATGGGCAGCAGATGGGTCGGCGCGGCGGTCGGTGCCAGGTCTCGACGGCAGTGACGTCAGAGGGCAGACAAGTCGCGCCGGACGGTCTGGCACGATTCCAGGGTCGCCGCGACGCGGACTCTGTCTCCGACACACAGCCGCAGGGCAGAGCTGTAAACACAGACGGCCCCCCCCCCTCCCTCCCCCGAGTCGTCTGAAACCGGGCTGAAACGCAGTTCAGTAACCCAAGCTGCTGGCTTGTATCCTGTCGGCCGAAGCCCTAAAGCTCTAGCTTGAACTGAAGCTCAGATCTTCTTCAACCCGATGCGACCCGAGCGCTCGAACAGAACCCTTCGAAACTCACAAACCCGACTACACTCGACCCGTCAGGCTCCGGCTGAAGCCCAGTCTGAATCTCTGCGGTAGTCGTCTATAGCCTGTGTATCCTGGCAGTAACGTCCCCAGTTATCGTTCCCCGCCACTTGGCGGCGTTTCCATAGAGGAAGCCTCGGTGGTTCGTAACGGTACGCATTTAACAAGTGGCTTATCTCTAACGAACATCGCCGCCTCTCAATTGCCGTTCCGAACCGCTCTTGGCCGTTCCCGGCCGAAACACAATGGCGTTTTTTGTGTTCCCCGGAACAGTTGGCTCTGGAGCTAGTCTAGTCCGTGTCGGGCCGCTATTAATTGATTTCTATCGTCTGGCGGGACTGGTTTTGTGCGGGCCGACCTGCCAGGAGCACTAAGTGGGTTGTAGGGCCGCTCGCGGTCTTAAAACCGGTCTTCTCTCGTAGCTTCTGGGCTGCGTGGATGTGTGGGCTGGATCACGCTGGGCTAGTCATGAGGCAGCCTCTGAGAGGCGGGATGTGGGAGTAGAAGACCGATTCTGAAGGAGCTCTGATTCATAGTCATTGTGAAGACATGGCGTAATGTTGTTAGAATCCTGTTGTTACCTTCAGGCAGCTGTGTATAGTTGTTTTTAGTGGTTGTTTTAGTTCCTGACGACATGGCTGTTTGGACCACCCACTCAGCGCGTGCCCCGCGTTGTCACCTGACCGCAGCGCCCCTGACAGGACCACCCGAGGGTGACCCCTGACCGCCAGGGTCAGGGACCGGCACCTGACCACTCGTGTAGCACGTGCCC
>JARFNZ010204184.1:0-14390 GCA_031763405.1 Balanus nubilus
TATATATATATACCTCGTACCACGTACATACCTCGCGTGTATGGTGGTGTACGGCAATTAATAAGATAATTTTTTGCCCACGACATTTCTGTTTTCAGTTAGACACATTCTGTCACAATGCGCAAGATGTCTCAAACGTTTAAACATATTTATGGTTTGATCATCTTCGTCGTTTAACATGACTGAAATGAACATAACTGAAACCATAACTGATAAGTGAAATCGGTTGAAACTTTGAAGAGTAAACAAAAGTGATATTAACGAGAACCCATTACCACAGTTATCATAGGTACAGGGAATTGCAAAACACATTCACCACAGGACTGATCCTTGCTTCAGAAAGACTCGGTACAATTGAAATATGCGGCGCCTGAGCTAGCCTAACTGAACCAGTTACGCCGTGCTGATAGAGCTCATGCCCGACATGAATGCGTTCATTACTAAATACATATACGGTGCCTACACGTTAACATAATTCTTTTAAAGTAAAATGTCTAACCGCACATTTAGTTTTAACTTCAAAATGAAATTTAATAAGGCAAAAATATACGTATATTTGTGGAATTCATGTATCACAATTTTTAACATTCACCCATGCTCGTTTCCTCTAAAAATAATAAATGTTTTTTGTTAGGTATAGGGTAACATTTTTAGTAAACACGAAGCATGCTATAGACAAAAGATATGCCAGAAATTTGATATCTCTCCTCTTCAAGACTCGTGCAAAAATAACAGGTCACAGATAAACATGCAAGAATAGAACACGAAAAACGAATTTTTCCACATGCCGTCGATAGTCAGGATAATCCAGATAGAAATCAGCTCCCTTTAAAATGTTGTTGGAAAACTGAAATACTATGAATGTTAGGAAGAGATCAAAATGCATTTTCAAATCAAGCGTAGAATGCAGAGAATTGCGCCGCATTGTTTAAGCTTGTCAGAATGTCAGATTGACGCTTCAAAATCACTTCGAAGTATTGCATGTAAGCATTTTGGAAGTACCCATCAAGTGTGGTAGCCGTCCATCACAAAACACACATTGTCGTATTTTCCTTCACTGAAATACCCTTTTCACCAATGTAATGTCTCAACGTCCGCACATTCGTCAAACAAACTGACCCCTTCTCAGCCATCGGTGTGGCAATATTCGTTCGGTCACATAACTAAACGTTTGAGAGGCTGATGTGTAGGACGGACTTCTATAAACAAAATCCAACAAGATTCTTGAGCAATCACGTCACTGCCGTATGCGCTGTCAGGCTATCTCGCTAAACGATTTAAGAGCCGACCACTTTGGAATCTGATAAATCCCTCAATCTGGATCCGAGCACCCAAACAGTTGTATATAAATAGTAAGTAATTCACATTCGTCTTCCACAATGTTTTTGTATTTATATTTTTATTCCAGCAAGACATATTATGAAAAAACAAAATGCATCACTTCCAGATACTCAAAAACGTACCCAGACTCCGTCGCCAAATTTGCATATAATAGTAATGGAATATCAAATATGCTCATAAAATGCCGTATTTAATTTGATAAACACCAGTAAAACGGCTCATCAGGCGACGACCGAGCAGGCGCGCTGCTCTGAGTAATGGTAAAAACGATTTGAAATATTTTAACTTCGCTCAATCGTTAATCCGCAATTGAGGGGTGCGCCCCGAGCGCAACTCATGCTGCTTGGTAAAATGAGAGACCGGGACAGATCCTGAGAATTGACATCTTAAATCATAAAGGATTTTGTGTCACGCTGATATATAAACTACCGTTATTGAGAGGGCCATTATTATTAAATGTTGTATTAAAGGTTGCAAAGTAAAAACTTTGTGTTTGCTGTGACGTCACGTGACAGAAGCGAAACGCCATCGGAACTTATGTTATTTACCATCGAGTGACGTCACAAAACCGAAAGAGGTTTATTATAGTTGACACGTTCTAACGGATTTATCTGATAAAACTAGTAACGCAAAAATGTCTTATACGATGCTTCAATAAAATCTGAAGTAAAGATATGACACTTAACTTGAAGTTGAGTACCGGACCCCATTATGGAACCAGTAAAGCGGTGTCGTTGGCGGTAAGCGAGAGTAGAGGTATAACAGCTTTTGCCTCAACAGTGAGTCGATGTATCAGGGGAGCATTCCGAGCGAGCATGATGCTTGGTCAAATTACTTGAATAAATGCTAGATTATGATCGAAAGCATTGCCCACATGATTAACACTGGACACAAATAAAATTACGTTTCACGAAAACTTTAATTATAATGTTTTTACTTCATATTATGCATACATTTTATGTGGGTATTGATCAGAAATTGTTGCACATTTCAGCTTGGTATTTTTGTCGTTGACACCCACAGGTCAATATTACTAGAACAAGCCGGCAGATCCAATGTCACCACTTCATATTATGATTTCTAGGTATAGCCTATTTTATTTCAAAACGCGCAGGGTCGAAGTGACCAACGAAAAGAATCCCACATAAAAGCAAACAAAATAAATTTGAACTTTGAATAGAAATAAACTTTGCATGTGCCATGCTCTGTTCGCCGGTCTGCATTTCATACGCTAATCCGTTCATTTCTCTATATGTCTGTGTTTTTTTCCCATGCCAGTTGGACCGGTAATTATCGAAATGTCGCCCTGGGACTACATACATGTTCCTGTTTTTTTTTGTGTGTGCAGAATCGTGGAAGTTGTCTTAAAAATAAGTTTTCTTTTAAGTGTTATTTACTTTGAACGTACATACATACCTCGCGCTGCTCGCCAGCCTACCTTGCATACGCCAGCCCGTTATTTCTCCGCATGCCTGCGTTTGTCCCATGCCGATCGGATTATAAATAAGTTGTAAGATACGTTATCGATATAGGCATTAGGGATTGCACCTATATCGAGATGAGATTGTACCGATGTTTTTCGCTTATTTGACTTATTCGCTTAATTGACATCTTCACACTTAACAGAATGCACTATGCAAAAATCAGAATTTATTTTATGGGTTTATGGAATGATGAAAGCCTGGTCTCAATGGAGATAGTGGTGGCTAAGTTATACGCTTCCTAAAAACGTTACACGCCGGGCTGGGCCGGGTCTGGTCTAAAATAAATTTTAGGTGTAAGTTGACAAGAAACCTTACTGTCGCTTTCCGCCAGTTCTGTAACTACTTGGGAACTTCTCGCACAATGTATCGAACCCTATCGTAAAACCGTTGTATGCTTTTTAAATGTCTATTTATCTAAGTCTTGCTCGTATGGAACGATATGGACCGAATTGAACTAAACTGGAACTGAACGGAGAACATACATGACATGACATCCTATACGATGCTTGTCTGAAACATGTGTGTAAATCATTGTTAAGCAGCCTCTATGCCATCACAGCTATGCTCTCATTACACTTTGAAGAGCCCTGCCGACACTGCCGACAATGCTACCGCTGCTAACAATTACCATCCAGTGCAGACAGTGAATGAGCTAATAAACGTACTAGCTCGCTAATAAACGTACTAGCCCACAAACGGCAACTGGTTTCGATGGACGAGTTCTGGGCGAATCAGCCATTTGGTGGCTGTCCGCCGACTGCGCATGCGCTTTATGCCCAACCTCCAACACACCGCTCCATATAAAGAACAAAATTATTACCTCTATAGATATGCAAATGTACCATACATTGACTGCAAAGCCTATTGCAAGTAAAATCACATTGGTGTGCAGAGAACAGCGGGCGCAGAGCGGCTGGTACAGTGACTGACATCGTGGCCCCGGACGGCCACTGGCCGCTGCTGCACGCGCCGAGCTGCCCCTGACCTGCCCCGCTCACGGAGAGCTGCTATCTCCCTCCGAGATGGCCACTGATGATGATGCAAATGTGTGGAATTTCACAGCTACACTTGTTAGGGATGTTGAAAGACCAAATAATCAATGGCACCAGAAGACCGATCAGAAGAAGCCGACGTGAACGACTCCATAAAACAAAGCGCATTGCATGCAACTGGAGCAAGCAAATCGTTGACAAACGGGCCCGGAGGAGGCCAGGGCGCCACTGCCGATCTGGTGGCCGTAGAGGGGCGACCGTCTCTCGTTTGGCGGCCCACCCTGGCGGCGGTGAGCGCAGTCAGTGTCCGAGGCTGTACCGTCGGGAGTACATACGGCGGCGGGCCACGGCGCCAGTCAGTGTTGAAGTGACGCCGGCGGGGAGAGGTGGCAGGTGCTGTTAGGAACTGCCGCCGTGGAATGCGCCTCGACCGATCCGGTGCGACGCCACTCCGCGAGCCTCAGTGAGACACATAGAGACAACGAGAGACAGAAAGTCTGAGAGAAACGAGCCGAGCCGAGATGCGCCTGTCGCTGCTACTGGTGCTGGCCCTGGCCGCCTGCGCGGCGGTCATCGAAGCCAAGACGCGCCGCCGACCGCAGCTGCCCATCAAGGGCGACGACCACAGCCGGCCGGGCCGCCGCCGACACCGCAAGTCCTCAGGTGAGTTAGACGGCCGCCTCTGCCGCCCCCCCCCCCCAAACACACACACTCCCCATGTGCCGCCACCACCTGTTCTGCACCCCGCAACATCTCCGGGTCGGTCACCGAGCCGGCTCGCCCGGCGGCGGCGAGCGGCGGGTGGCAGTACCGAGCGGCGGCAGTGTCGATTGCTCGGGTGGCCAGCCCGGCTGCTGACATCACGGCTGGACTGCAGCCGCCGGCGCCCCCCGGCCGCTCTGTAAACAGAACGTCGCTCCGGCACGCCGAGACGAGACACGGCGACGACCGCAGCTCGACCGGGCCCGACCCCAGCCAGACCCCCGACCGGGCCCGACCAGGCACGGCCCGAGGGCAGCGATGACTCCGCTTTGGTCAGACTAGAACAGGTCAAGCTGAGTCGATTCTGGTCAAGCGCCAAGGTGATGCGTTGATCAGACTCAACCTTTGCAGGTGGTTCGATTTGTTGGAAATCTGCCCGGAAGGCGCTGATCGTTGGCTCAGAATCTCGTACCCCGCACCTGTCCTGCTCTGCCAATTTAGAAGGGGTCAATGAATCATGCAGCCTTGCTTTTGAGCTGATAAACCTGCCAGAAACAGCATCGTATATTGTGCACGGTGTGTCCGGCTTTGAACCATCTTTACGACGTTCCTCAGTCCCGCACTGTGACCGTACATCCGAGCCAATCCCTCCCATTCATTTATTATTTTCCTATTTAAAGCGAACCGGAAAAGGCTTCACACTGCACTGCAGCTCGCTATAAATGGCCTCTGGACAAAACACGCCGCTGCCTTCCGACTGCCGGCCGCCACATCAGGCGAATTTTATTAGCTACTAACTCCTCCCCCGCTCCGCCCGCCCCATTCATAGCCGCGCTTCATTCATGTATCTTTTGTCGGCGCTGCGGCAAAGCTACGGCGAGACGGGGCGGCAAACAGACGTGTGCCTTGGCGCCGCGGTGAGACCTCCGCTCACCACACGGATCTGCGGGTCCTGCACACTGGGGCGCCGTTTACGCCTCCGAGCCGCCTGCCAACGATCGCAGGCGTAAACGGCGAAACCGGGCTCCCGCAGCGATCGAGCAGAGTCGCAGGGATTGCGGTGGCCTGACCTGACCACCGACATTAATCTCTTGACCTTCCGCTGTCGTCTTCTCCACCTGTGTGCTTCTCGATGCGATGGCCGAGTTCGAAGGGGGTTGATTTTCCGTGATGAGCGCACGGCGCCAGACATCGGCTTAGCGCGGGCTCGGCGTGTCCGCTGGATCACGGACTGCTGGATCGTGGTCGCCACTGAGCGGCAGTTAACTGTCTCCGTTGTCTCAATACTGTCGCTGTTGGGAGTAACGGCGCTGTGCTGGTCGTACCGCCGTACTGACGACGGCCGTACTGCCGTGCTGACCGTGGCCGGAGCAGTTCGGCCGCTCGGCTGCCGCGGTTGGCGGCGGCTCGTCCCGTCCCCGGCCGGCACGGCACACCTTCGGCTGGCGGCGAGACGGCGACCCACCGTGTGAGCCGTCTGTTGCTCCCGTCGAGGAATGCTGCGACAAGGCTCGGACAAAACGCCGAGCAGGCTGACGCCGGTGTCGTCGTCCTGTCGTCGCTACTGCACACACTGCGGTTGCATGAATATTGCATGCGTGTCCGCGCCTCGGCCGGTCGTGACGGCGTCCCGGCACGGCGGTAGGGAGCGGGCCAACGGTGGACGCTCGTGGGGCTCGGCGGAGGGGTGCCGTAGTCTTCAGGAGGGGTGTCACGGTGGGGTCAGATCGCCGAGGGTTGGCGGGGGATGGCGGTGGGTCGGAGGTCACGGCCGGGCCGCTGCCGAGTTTGCCGATCTGGGCTGGATGGGCACCGGCGCGGCTCTCCCGACTTGTTGGCCTGCGTGGTGGGTTTAGGTCTCCCACCGATTTAAGAAGGTGCTGATCTTTAGAGTTTTGATGGTGCTCGTGCGTGCTTCTTGTGCTATACTTCCGGATACCACATAACTTAATGATACATAGTTTCTTGTTGAGTGTTGAGAGGGATTTCCACAATCGCAGATTTTCCGGTTCTTCATTAGGAAAAGTTGATATCGGACGGTATACTGTTTGTAATGCACACATTTTGTTCGCTA
Organism: Balanus nubilus; assembly: GCA_031763405.1. Taxonomy (NCBI): domain Eukaryota; kingdom Metazoa; phylum Arthropoda; class Thecostraca; order Balanomorpha; family Balanidae; genus Balanus; species Balanus nubilus. Next base: position 6,594 of record JARFNZ010204184.1, read on the forward strand.
GTGACAGAATGCTCAAACGGATGGACCATGAAAATGATGCTTATTTCGTCAACAAATTTGACTTGATAATTAATGTATGAGGACATGTGAAGGCTTTCGTAACATCACTGTCGCTGACACAACCAGCAGATATATCTATGAAAACATACCCATTTGGCATTTCCGCAACGCAGCCGGAATAACAAATATGTTCCAACAAACTCGATCTGACACACCGATGAACAATTCAGACTCAGCATGACTGGATAAAAATCGTTCCGGCATGTTCCCGGAAAAAATGCATGATGGTATGTTTCTCTCCGGAACCCAAGTTCCCGGTTGATTCAATCGAAACGCCATTTCACTGCCAGTCACTTGCAGTGTTGAATGAAGTCATTTGTGCGTAGGTGTGTCTGCGTCAGTGTCATTCTGTCAGCTCCATAGCCGCCAGTTGACAGGACCCATTAATCGTCCACACATCGGATGAGATATTCATAAAAAGTTCACTGTTTTTTTCTTTCTCTCTTAAGATTCCGATGTCGCAAAATACGGGCTAACGTGCTATTTGTCATAATATCATTGGAGTCACATTTTATCCTAATTTCTTATATTTGTATGCATAATCATAGTATAATAATGAATTACAAAATATAATTAAAGAAAGCATAATTAATTTGTATGCAATATCGCTATGTCTTGCGGCTCGCTTTTGCGACGTTTTAATGTCATTGATAAAGACAATAATTTTGTTGTGACTCATGGCTGTGCGATAAAAATGATCACACTGTTTCTTAACTTTCTGCCATGTCTCATGTAGCATGTTAAGATAACTTTAATGAGCGTTAATCTGTACGAAACTAGTTGGGCATTGCGAGCATAAACAGCTTAATTGCTTTGACGTCAGGATGGTTGAAAATGATAAGTGCACTTTACACAGGGTTATCAGTTATCGCGTTATTTCCCTGCAATTTGTAAATCCACTCAATATTATTTTGAGTACTATTTCCCATTTGATGATTTCATCATATTCACGAAGACTTAAGTGCGGTGATGGTGCTACTTTTTACTAATATATTTTCCGCCATGGGTATCGACGAGTCCCTCATGGGTGTAGACTATAGACCCTCCTGATCGATTCACGGATCAATATAGTCGAAAGAACAGCCCACATGAGGGTGTCTGCTGCCCCAGGCCGGGAGCAGGACCTCTCCATCAGCCGACATGGGGGCGGCGACCTTCCACTCAGCTCCCTCGACACACCGTCAAAACACTGCACCTTCAGCCGGCGGAGCTGCGAAGGACGGGACCACCGGGCTGGACTCCCGTCTCAGAGACGTGCGTCATCATGGACCCTAATGACGCAGGTCCGTCGATCCATCACCGAGTGATTGCAGCGTTACCACGTCAGTTGTGGGTCGGCAGTGCTGAGGCCGCCACTGGCCTGCCCGCGGGGCTCCCAGGGTGGCCTGCAATGTCGTCTGCAGTCCCTCAACGGGCCCCACCGTCCCCTTATCCGCAGGTGAGGCTGCACCTTGTCTCCCGCGGGCCACCTGCAATGTCTGCCCCGACGGCTCCTCCCCGGGCGCAGCGTCGCCGGGTGGGCAGCACAGATACGACGAGTACACTGCCGTCGGCGCGCCAGCCAGCCGGCCACATAGTAAACACACGCGCCCGGACGATAAAGCAATCGGTATTTACTCACGAGTGAAGTGTTTTATACTACGGCGCGCGTCGTTCTGGCGTGGCCGTACCTTGGCGTGGCGGATCGGCAGAGTGCGACGGCCACGTGCAGTCGCCGCGTGGCTCCAGAGGCGGACGTTGGCGTGAGGGAACCACTCGAGATCGGTCTCGAGTGGCTCCCGGCGTAGTTCAGAGTGAGCTGGGGAGGGAGGGGGGGGGGGGGGGGCGGGCCTGTTCCGGAGCACGGGGAGCAACTGTCGATTGTTGCTCCGGCATAGCGACAACGGCTTTGGCTTGTTGTGGGCCGGCTGAGCGATAACGGTTTACGTGTGGATGAGTAAGCGCCTCGAAAGCCTTCTACTTTCGCTAGTTTTACGGAGCGGTGAAGGTAACGCGGTGGGCGCCTATCAACAGCCAACTTCTGTGAAACTCTAGGACAGGGTCTCGCTCCTCCTCCTCTGATGACGCTCACAAAACGGCCCGCGCTGAAGGGTGATGGGCCTTGCATGCATGATTAATATACCTCCCCTATCAGTTCCAGACTAATGTCAGTGCTATATGCAACTCACTCGCTTTCAGCCACATCAAACTAAAGCGATGCATTCCGCAAATACTGGAGGCTTGTGCATACTTGATCAACGCATTGGCAGTACGCGACAATCGTCTCCGGACTTGTGCCAGTGCGCGTCTGGTATGGTAAGCATGCCGCGCGCCGACTGCTGCATGACCTTACCTTGATTTATGCTTATAATAACGAAGAGCTATCACGCCATGTTCGCCGTAGAATTAGCGGCCTGAGTGCTCTGTTATTAACCATATACCGACCGAGCGCGAACGTTCACAGAATGCCGTTTCGTGCGGCGCGCGAATGGTTCGGCTCGTCTTAATGAGGCTCGGCTGTAGGCACAGCGGCATTCCTCGTCGCTCAGTAAGTCCCTTAGCTTCCATCTATGTCGTTTACAGAAATCAGCAGCCACTTTTCTGCGGATATTCGAGCCAAACCACGCACTTTCACAGTTTTCTCTCGGCGGAGAGGAGCCGTCTCGGATGACTTCAGCGTTTAGCGCGAGGCGCCGCGCCGGCTGGCCGGACCTCCCACAATCCTTCCTCGGGACCAGGGACTGGGGACTGGGGACCGGGGACTGGGTACTAGGGACTGGGGACCGGGGAGGTCCGGTGTGAGGCGCCGCGCCGGCTGTCCCCTGGCCACCCGCACCCCTCCATCACAGGAGCAGGGCCGGCCTCAGCGGCGGCGCCGTGCCGGCTGGAGACGGACCTCGGACGACCCCAGACCTCCCGTCTGCCACCGGGACCTACCGCACCCGGCAGCGGGCACCCCGCTGACAGGATCGGACCCCCGCACACCCCGGAATCCCGCCGGTCCCCGCTACCGGCTCCCCTCCGTACGGCCGGGCTCAGCCGTGCGGAACGGATCGTTAGCACACGGCGCGACAATGGCCAGCTGGTAACGTTTGATTACCAGCTGGTAATGCCTAATGACCACCCGGCAGTGCCGGCTTACCGGTGAGAGCTGCACAGATTGGTCCTCCGGAGATAACCTCGTCTAGTCGTAGTTAATGTGACCTCACAAAACGTTTTATATAAGATGAGGTAGTGACCTGGGGACGCCTCTGGTGGCACGGAGCAGAAGAGTGACGTAGATGACGTAGATGACGTGGATAGTGACGTCATTGTCATTGTCAGTAGTGACACTGATGGTGGCATGGCCTCTGATGATGACACCGCCTGTGAGGGTGCATCCGTCAGTTGAGGCGCGGTGTTGCCGTTTCTGATAACGGCTTATACCCGAGCGGACTGAAAGAAGTCGGTTGGATACCGCCGGCGCCGTCCTGTCCGTCCCACATGTCCTCAGGAACCGACCCGGGCCGTCCGGCGTGCCTCCTGCGTAGTCCAACCCCAGAACGGACCGCCTATCTGCCCGGTGGGTGTGTGCGGGCCGTCTGCAGGCACCGCCAGCCGGCTATCTATCGCTTCTCGGAGGGGTTATCAGCACAGCGTGCATGCGTGTCGACCGAAAACGGTGCTCCATCTGACTCTAAAGTATTCCATCTGCCCCGGATCTCAGGACGCGGCGTGCCGACCGCAGCGGGATCGGTGATGCAGTCTTCATCTGTCCTTGTGTTCGCCTATCGCACCGCATGCTAAACAGCGCATCTATCAATGAAAAATGCTGACCGAGAGCGAACGACGCGTGGCATTCCTCGCCTAGGAGTGGACCACTGGCTGAGCAGCGTTTGGGGCCGCCGGGCGGCGGAGCTGGCGCCGCTGAAGAGATGGGAAACCCGGTACCCCGGCAGACCCGGCCGTCTGCCCCGGCTCGCATGTGGGGGTGAGAGCTTATTAGGCCTTGTTGCGCCGGCGATAGCATCGTCGGCCGTGTGTGATGGCCGGCAATGGCGCGGCGAAGGCAAACGGGTTCCTCAGCGCTCCCTCAGCCGCCGTCGGCAGCCCGCTACTGATACAGTTAATGTCAGCGCTGCGGCGCCGCGGATGTGCCGTGTGGGGTCTGGTCTGACGCCGCGATCTATGGTGGCGGCAGCGGCTGCCCGGGGCAGTCTGGGGCGACGGGCCGCTCCTCTCGTGAGACGGGGCCAGGTGCGGGCCGATATCGCTGCCCTCCGCGCCCGCTGCGTCCGGTCCTCTTCGGTGCCGCTCCGGTGGCGGTACCGAGACACGGGTAAATGACGGCTGCCAGTCGGACGGCAGACTTCTGATGCAATCCGTCCGGCGCGGACGCCGAGCGAGCATATCTGCAGCACGGCGAACACGGCCCGCCGCGCCCCGCCGCCGATCCACCTGTGTTCTCTAATCGAAACCGTCTCCGGGACACGCGTCCGACACGGGAGCATGCATTAAACCAGGCCGGACACGACCGGATACGAGCCACCCAGGTGCGGTCGTCGTGCCCCGACCGCGCCGCATCTCGCTCTCCGATCTCCCCTGGCTCGCCGGGGCCACAGGCCTTACTGGGTTCGGCAAGCCTAGGGTTGACCGCGGAATGACTCATCGGGGTCACCGAGCTTACTGAATTAACTGAGGTTACTGGGTTCAAGGAGCTTACAAAGCTCACCGTGCTGACATGAGTTCAACGAGCTCACCAAACTGTCTGGGTTCACTGAGACCACTGAGCTTATCAAGCTCACCACGCAGTACGTGGGAACCCCGTTCCGGCCCCACGGACTCGTCATCGTTCCGGTCAGGCACTGCGGCGCCTCTGAAGGTGCCGCTGCTATCGCTGCGCTGGCCGACGGCGTTGTCGGTGTCGGCGGCGGTCCGCCGGCCCCGTCCACCGCGTGCCTCCATCACCACTCCAGCCGAGCGTGGCTGCCGGTGGAGCTGCTCCGACCTCGGGGCCGGCATCAGAGGCAGTGTCATGAATCGGGACGTCATGAAGGTACGGCGCCTCACGGAGGCCTCACTCTGACCATGAGCTACTGGGCGCCACCTGCAGCGTGGCCCGTCGGCTCCCAGCCGAGTTCTGAGGAGACCGACAACCCTGCAGTCGCTCCGGTATGATACTTTCACCCACTTCTTAGCAGCAATTCACACAGTGGATCACTAGAACCCTGACAGTGTGCTCCACTCAAGGTTGGGTCTCCGGGTGCATGGGAGGTTGCCCTTTTCCTCACATACTGCCTCCACGGATCAGGTGAAAACCGCATCTACAATGACCGCGGACACCGCGAGCACGGCCCACGGGCACGGCTGGTACGGCGGGGGCGGGGCGGTCACCAAACACCGTGCCGAACTGGACCGTGCAAAGCGCACGGTCGCCACCGCCGCCGTTGGGCGGTGCCATGTTTATGGTCGGTCAACGCCGCGGGGCTCCGACGCCTGAAGGACTGACCGCCGACAAAGCAGCGACCACTGAGCGCTCCTGTAACAGTGAGGAAACTGAGGAATGGATTCCGTGTACGCACGGCTGCTGTTTTCTGACGAAAGAGGCGTTACGTCTTGTTCCGACAGCGATCACAGTCCAGTTGTCGGAAGCTCGTCAAAGGGCGCCGAAGCTCGTCACAACTCTCTTTCGGGTGTAACGGCCCGACGGCGCCACCGCTGCACGAAGCTCTGACGCCTGCCGGTGATACGAGACGAGGGGAGGGGAGATACGAGACGAGGGGAGGGGAGATACGAGAGAGAGGAGGGGAGGTACGAGAGAGGAGGGGAGGCACGGGAGAGGAGATTGTCTTCTGATGACAGCTGCCGCCGCTGCTGGGCTGGGAGGCCCCGCAGCCCCGGCAGCCGCTCCGGCAGGTCGGAGGGTTCACTGCCACTCCAGTGGGTCAATAGGGAGTGGATACACGGTCACCGGGCCATCGGACACAAGGTCACCAGGTCACCGGGAATGGTGACACAGGCGTCACCGGGCGACCGACGTGGCGTGGAAAGCTACCGGCCGGCCGTTCGGTCAGCCGAGCTGGGTTGAGTTGATCTGAGTTGAGCTGGGCTGAGTAAGCAGGATGCTGCGCTGCGGGCGGTAGCCGGACGCCGGTGTCCGGTGACCGGTGTCCGGCGGACACGGGCTCAGTTTCAGTAGCTGCTAACCGCGCCAGCCGCGCCGAACGCGAGCCGGACCTGGCTCGGTCAGCGGCAGGACGGCAGCGACAGGGATGAACTGGGACGACATTGAGTGTCGGTTGCCGCTGCTGATGACATGGGAGAGCCGGATACCGTAGACTCAGTGGACTACATGTGGACTCAGTGGAGCCGCTGACCGTACACGATTAGCTGCCCCCTGACCTGCCACTGCCGACGTCCAGCTCTGCCGTGATCTCGGACGTGCTGACGTCGAACTCTGGCATGATCTCTGACGAGGAACGCCTAAGAAACTGACGCAGGTGGGCGGCAGGGACCATTCAACACAGCTAGCTCTACTGACTAAAGCTATCCTCTTGGATCCTACAATAGCACCGATGGGCGCTGTTCGCCGCTGATCTAACCTTTGGCTGGGCCGACGATCAAAGAGAATGTGCAAGGAGAGCCGGACGTGACCTGAACAGGAGTGTTGCAGATGGAGGGGCTCAGAATGGGGGGGGGGGGGTGGAGGAGGCCCACGGCGGCGGTCAACGGGGCGGGTTTGGGCGAGACCGGAGAGGCGACTATTGCCTGTTGTTGCTGGCAGTGGAGCTGAGAGATTCGCCGTTGTTTTGAGTGCTCTGGACAGGCGCGGAAATGGGCTGACCAGAGGGCCGGGGCTGTGCAGGGGTGGCGGGGGGTGGGGGGAGGGGGGAGGGGTCGTTGCCGGACCTCCTGCGAGGTTTGTCCGCTGGGCGCCGCGCCAGCTGCAGCTCCGGGAAACCGCCGGTCACCTCCGCGACCAAGCCACTCAAACAGCTCAGTCACCTCGGCAATGATTGCACAAATGCAGAGCGCAAAGGCCGGTCTCGCCACTTAAAAGCCGGCCGAGAGGCACTGAAGTCAGGCTGGCGCCTCACGTTGTGGCTTCAATGAGTCATCTCACGATTCGTTTCTGGGAGCAGAGCAGTTTACCACTGCCCCCTCCCCATAGTGCCGTCTTCTCCGCTTATGGGAGCCGCTCGGACCCTGTCCTGTGAAACTCGCCTGTGCGTGGGCCGGTTCCGGGACGCTCTAATCAGTGGTGACGAAGAACACTCCGGGTTTGACCCCGGCCGGTCCGTTAGAGAGGTGCCCCGTCAGCCCCAAACACGACCGTCCGACTGCGTCGCACCGTGAGCCGTTAGGGCCGGCTGTCTCTCCGGCTCCGTTTATGCAATACGTGCAGCTCGTGCAGCCGAGGGGTCCGGCCGAGCCCTGGCCCTGGTTCCTGCGCCGCCGAGCTGTCTCGGTGCCGCGCCTGTTCGCCATGTGCGTGATCGTTTTTACACGAGTTGGTGTTACTGCGACATGACAGTGACATCATAGAAGGTTTAGGGTGTGAATTCGCGTGTCAGATGCGTATTTTTTCGTGGGATTCGGGTTGTGACCCGTGAGTCAATGACAGGTTTGTAAGCCAAAATAATAATTACTTTCCAACTGCTTGATGTCATTCATTTACAGCTAACGTGGCTAAAGGCTATCGCGGCACATTTTTGTGGTATTTCGATCTTTTCCTGCAAAACTGGTGTGTCCACGCGTTGCGGGGGGGGGGGCGGGGGG